>APFE031635943.1:0-26065 GCA_000404065.3 Pinus taeda | reverse complement strand
AGACTGAATAGACATAGTATATGTCCTCCTCAAGCCCTCCAAGCCTCCTATTTCCTTGCACAGTTTTTCTTGGGGTCCGATGAAGCCAAATGTGTGAATTGGCCTCATCACACTCACAAAACCTGAAGAAGTAACTACGCAATCCTTAAGGAAAGAATTCCTTCTGCATGCAAGGGATATTCACAATGGAATATTCTAGCAACTGATAGTACATTGGCCCTCTATTTGATCTCAACTGGGTCTCTATTTGAACTAACATGCATGAGTTATTTATGAGAGAATATTCAGTTATCTAAAGTGTAGCAGTTACATGCATGCATGCATTAACTAACTGAACTTGCATTAATTCAACAAATGGTTTGAATTAATCTAACTCAACTTGACTCAGTTAATTGAGCCAACTAATTACAACTGAATATTACAACTCATCCTTATCTCTTTAACTGATGGATAAATTGCTCAATTAATGGAGAAACTGTTGCATGTCCCCACATAGACTTCATGTTTGATTTTCCTTAACTAATTAACTCATGGTGAATTAATTAATTATTTTACAAACAACAGCTGCTAAGATCAATTTCGAATCTTTACTTTCTATTTTAGTTTAGGTGTGAACTAAAATAGGAAAGGTATCTCAAATTCTATTTATAGCAGTACTAAATTTAGCACTTCTATATTTAGCATTTCTTGTTGCTATTTTCAACAGGGGTCCCCTAGGTCAGTTTTGGGGTTAAGATAACCCAAGTTTTGATGTAATTTTTGCAAGTAATGTAAAGTCTCTGCAATTTGTGGATGTGGAGTGCATAGAGGATTAGGAGTTAAAGGGGTTTTAGCCCCTTTTTTATGTAAAAGTTGAGTCGGTTTTGAGATCCAACCATGGTCTGTAGACCATGCGATTGTATGAAAGATGCTATAAATAGGTGTTTGTTAGAGAGTCTAAGGCATATCTATGTGGATGACAAATGGAGTCTTAGAAGTGATAGCGCAAACAAGTGGATCAGATAGGAGAAAAAGGCTCTACAGCTGATTGTACATAGGCCTAGGTAGAGTCCGTAGCTGAGTGCGTGGACCCTTGCACCTGAGTGCCTAGGGTAGTTTCAAGTTTGTAACGTTGAATTGAAGATAAATAAAGGGAGTTACCAAAGAAATACTGTGTATATTTTTTTATCTCTATTTATTTCTTCTTATGATATATGATGTGGGTGATTACTATGTTTATGAAATATTGATCTACTGATGTGCGATTCTATTGAATAATTGTTAGATGATGTACGCAATCATGTTTATGTAATTTCATGAAGACTCTGATGAATTATCTAATGTTTAATAATAACCTAAGTAGATATGTGTGAACATTAATTCAGGCTTGTTTTCTGCTATGCGTAAGTAGATAAACTGATTGTTAAGGGTCCGCAAAGCCCAATTGTAGACCTTCACAAAGGTCTAAAGGCTGTTTGAGTAGAGTTGCAGTACCGAGCCCTAGGGGCTTATAGATTTGTGTGAAGGGAGATCTAGGGTGCTAAAATACATCACATTGATCTCTGGATGTGAAAACTTGGTTCGAGCATCCCCCCATACTACTTCGGGTGAGACTGCAGCCTACGTTATGCAGGTTGTTGTCGAAAGGCCAGTAGTGTAGGGTTTTGTTGGTTAGCGCACCTAACTTTGAACCTAGGTTAGGGCCCCCTAAGTCAACAAATGGTTCCCTTGTTGGGACTGGGATCTGCTTGAAGGAGATGTGTGATGTCGCATCACTGGAACCCGACGAAGAAAGAAATTGAAAAGTTGCTGGATAGAAAAATTCAAGAATTCAGGGCGCAGGAAAACATGAATCTGCACCTATCAAAGGAGCAATGGTTGGATAGGTATTTGTATATGGAGATACATGAAATTTTCTTTTTCAGCTTCCCGATTGAATCATATGAGTGGTTTTCTAAGTTGGCAGATAGTCAAGGGAGGTGGAAGCTTGACAGTATAATAGTGTGGACTCTAGAACTGGTACGAAAATTAGAAGCCTATGAAGACAAGGTCGTGCGGGTTTTCGATCACTAGCTCGATCAAATTATAGGAGGATTTGTTATAGAATTCACAGTTGATACCTCAGTCAGCTATAGTGAAGCAGAGCATCAATTTTTCAAAGGACCGTGAGGTAAGTATCTAAGATCTTGGAATACCTGGATTAAGATGTTGTTATGTGAAAAATGGGTTATGCCATTGCCTTGATGTTCGGAGCTACACGAAGTGGAAAACTCTTTAGAGATCAAGAAAAATCAGGTCCAAAATATAGCCCGTTCATCGGACCTTTGAGCGATGATGAGGGATCTGTACAGGCCTCACCACGGAGTGTTGTCCAACTGATAAGACAGGGTTTTCCCTAGACACATCATCCATCCACTCCACCTCCACCGCATACACCTTCACGCACGCCTCCACCACCACCATTGTCATTCAACATATCGAACACAATGAAGCTACCAATTTTCAAGGGCATAAGGAGTGAAGATACAGAGCAGTTTTGGTTTGTTGCAAATGTGTTGTGGACAGCGCAACAGATTACTGATGACAATATAAAGAAGGCACAATTGGTCACCACTCTACAGGATCGCACATTGACTTGGTATATTAAGTATTGTTCTGATAATCCTCTGGCAACACTAGCAAAGACTAAGGCTACCTTAAATGAGGATTTTAGTAAGCCTAATTCTGACTCACAATCAATAGTCAGATTTATGGAAATCACAATGAGGGTCGATGAGACGCCTTGGGAATTAGATCAAAGGTTCAAATGTGTGATTGGAGAAGCTAACATGCAACTCATAGATGGTCAACATCATGAGTGGTTTATAGCTTCACTTCTGCCCCACTTGAGGATTGCTCTATCACAAAAAAAATATAGGAACTCAGGTAGAAGCACTGGAAATCACAATGAGGTTGCATGGAACACCCATTTAGGATGAAACCCTAGGGGTACAACAGATTCCTTCTCAGTTATAGAGCCTCTGCTTGGAATTGTAGAGCTTGAAGAAGGACAAGGAGACTAAACTAGAGGTATGCGTGGAAGTTTGGTGTCTGAAGTATAAGAGCCAAGGGCAAGATAAAGACCATTTTCCCATATTTTTGAATTATATTATAGGATGGGAACCAATTCCGCTGAGACCAAAATCTCCAGTAGGACTGAGAGTAGGGGTCGTGCTATGGTGCACTATTTTTCAGGTTGCTGGACAACATGCGACGAATAACTATCATTTGCTTCAAAAGTTCGTCCAAACACTGCAACAACTGTTTTGTAACTTCTAAAAATCATTTGGCCATGTTGAGTGCCAATGTCGTGGCTATGAGATGATGATGGAAAGAACACCTACATACTGGATGCAAGTAGAAACTCAGTCTCCAAAGTAGGGCGCCGGAGGAGCATGTAGAGGATATCAGCAACAAGGATGAGACCGAGGAGGAGGAGGACTTGGTAGAGGCCGGGGTAAGGTTATCTGTTACAACTATAGGACACCAGTGCACTACGTGTGAGAGTGTTAGAACCAGACACGCTCGTCATGTCAATACTACAGCTAGTTTGACCACACTATAGAAGAATGCCCAGTGCTAATAGCCAAGATGCGAGAGAAGAAGGTGCAGCCTCAACAACCTACGTAGAACTTACTGATGATGAGAGCTTAGCCCCACGAAGAGGATCAGATCGTGAATATAAAGCTGAGAAGCGGAATAACAACTGGCGATGATAAAGGAAAACAACCTGAAGAGGATAGATGGGTCCGCAAGGACCAAGAAAAGGAGGTTGGTTTTGATTTGGCACGTGCTAAGGAAACTTTTATGGAAGCCAAGAAAATATTTGTTGAGGCTTCCACCACAAGAATCCTGAACAAAGTACAAGAAACTAGTGTGTATCTAGAGGTTGATCCCTCTACCATTACCATGTTCTTGGAGACTTGCATGAAACTGTTGCATAATAGTAAGGCTGTGAAAGGCCTGCGGGAGTTAATAAAAAAATGCACTGGAAAAGAGAATGTCCTTGATGGAAATCGCGTAGTTAGAAAAATTGGCAAACATAAGGCAAAAATGGGGTGCAAGATGAGGCTCATCGTGCAGATGGGAGATTATGGGATGGACTAGGTCATCTTGGACTTGGGGTCCGATGCCAACATTTTTCCAAAAAAAACATGGGAAAGAATGGGGAGACTTGCATTGCAGTGGTCTCTGATCCAACTCAGAATGGCAAACCAATAGAAGATCATCCCTATGGGACGACTGTATGGAGTAACTATTGATATCAAAGGTGTGGGCATGATGGTTGGTTTCGAAGTGATAAAGATTGTTGACGACAGTAATCCATACCCTGTGCTCCTAGGAATTGACTGGGCCATTGACATGAATGGGGTCATCAACTTGAAAAAGAGGACAATGTCATTCTAAGGAAATCACTTCGAGTCGTAGTGTCATTCGACCCTACAGAAGGGGCGCACTACACTGAACCGATCTACAATTATGAAGAGAGTGAGGATGAACTAGATCAGATCTACAAAATAGCAGTGTGCGACGGCAGATGGGAGGATCGCATGGGATCGGGTGAATTTCTGCACCTCTGATTCAGATGAAGAGTTAGAATAATGGTAGAATCAGTTGCATGAAGTTTCCATGCTGCAATGCAATATGAAGACAAAATCGCTACGATGTGTTTTTTCAGTGATCCAAATGGCTCCAGAGACACACACAAGACAAAGAGGGCTTATGAAAGCTTGAAAATCGAAGTGATTTAAATGCTTTTGAACCAGGACCAAAGCGTATATCTCATCGTCCTAATCATAGCGGTGTGAAAAGTTTGTCAATCCAAGTCCGGATGAGGAAGATAGGCGCAATAAAAGTTTGGTTGAATTTTGCTGACTGGGCAGGCTAAAGAGGCAGCATTTTGGACAAAATATGGCAACCAGATTCTGGCCAACCTGGGCCAGATTCTGGGCGAATTTGTGGCCTGTTTAATTTGATTCCTTCGGCCAAATTTTGAAATTTTCGAAAATGCATTATTATTATTAAAAAATTTAAAAAATATATTAAAAGGGGGGTGGTGGGCCACCAACCCCACCACTCCATGCCTCTCCCCAATGCATGCCATGACATATCAAAAGGGGCAGATGGGAGTTGAACCCACGACCGACGAGAGGGCTGACCCTGCCAATGCGGCGGCCCCACGTTGACCCATGAATGAACCATGTACAACGAACACCCCAAATATATGTGCCCAAATGTTAATATGCCATTAACGCACCAATCCAAATGTTGCAGGGGTTACGGGGCAGGCCACCCAATGTGGACCCAACCCCCCTAAACAAATTAATACGGGTTTTTAAAAAAACATCAGTCGCATTAAAATGGAGTGATCAAGGTTTGACCAACTGACCTCCTCCTTATTATTTGAAGTATATACCAATCTGCCCAAAAAGATTCATTGGTTTATCCACCCACAAACGTATATAAACCTTCAATCGACAGTGTGCCCAGGCATGGAGGAGCAGGAGTGGGCACGGAATCGATGTGAATTTTTAATTAATTTATTGTAGGGGGAGAAAAATTCTCAGGAGGTTGAAATTTTTGCAGTGTCCAAATTGGACAAACGTTATGTCGATCTTACACCTCTCAGTGACACGAACTTGATGGCGCAGTCAGAATTTCGATCTGAGGAGCCAATTTACAGAGGACCCAGAGGAGGGAATCTTTGAGGAATCTAAAAGATTCCTTAAGCCCCAGATTTCCACTTTCTCAAAATTCATAAATTTGATAGTCGATTTTGCACTATTCGACACCACAAATCTGATGGTGTGTTCAGATTTTCCATTTTCTCATTTCATGTTTCAACCACTTTTCAAAGTTGATTGTAGGTGTCAGCATTCATGTGCGAGCCGTCATTTCCATGCAATTCAATGCCGTGAGATCGATGGAATGAACAACCTCAGCAACTTGACATTCTTTTCTTTAGATGGCCCCTGGATGTGAGGTATATGCAGTGTGTTCATGTACTTCTTTTTCTATGCATTGTGCTGCAGAGATCCATGTTTGATGTTGATGTGGGATCTTGTTTCTTAGTTGTTTTCATGATTCATGCTTGATGTGACATGGAATCATCTGTGTGATGTACTTGTTGTCATGATTCTTTGTGTCTTATTTGAGTTCTCTTTGTCGTCATGTTGATGGGATACTCATATTGTCATCATGTATGTTTGCATTGAGATCCCTTTCATGCCATGTTGGTAGGATGTGCATTATCATGATGCATGAGTTTGTGTCATACTGATAGGAGTCCTTTTGACTGAGAGTTCCTATAGCGGAACATATCTTGTCACCAATCCTGCACGAGGGAATTTTCCTTGTACGATAGCGACATCACCTCTTATGTACATCATCACTATTGACAGCACTTAATGCAATGGCCTACACCATCTTAACACTGGGGCCCGGAGACGTAGTCTCTCTTGGATGAACTTCGTTATCAACGGCTTATGTTTTTATGTGTTGATTAATGTCATGTTACTCTTCTTTACAACATGCAGATGTATTCATTGATGTTCTTTTAAAAATGCAATCTAACACATCATGAAAGTAAAAGGTCTTGGAATGGTTCTTTGTCACACCCGAACCTGGATCAGGTGGTATCAGAGTGGTCTTTGCATGGATGTGAATTGCACGCGTGAACAATGGAACGTGCAAAGACAGAGGATGAAAAATTGATGTACGAGACCATGCTCAAAGTTTCCATAAGGGTGGAAATAATGTATGAAACTCTACAGAAAGAGATAGAGGAAAAGGAGCGATTGCAGCTTTGGTTGCAAGCCACAGAAGAGGCCCTGGAAGAACAGAAGCACAACAAACAAAACCTTCAAACATAGAATGTTGAATTGAAGATGTGCCTACAAGAAGAGAAAGAGGAGAAACAAATTTTGCTATGATAGCTACAAGCAAAGGACAAGGCCTTGGAAAAGTTGCAGCATGACCCATGTGAGGTAAAATGTAGTTCTCTATGTATGTGTCTTGATGGTGATTTCGCTATTTTTGAAACTCTTACCACATGAATTGGCTCCAAACTATTGAAGAGAATGGGGTATGAAGGAAAAGGCTTGGGCGTTAATGGCCAAGGCATCATCAACCCCATCAAAGTAGAAGAATTACCTCGTCAGGCAGGACTTGGGTATATCAGAAAGGAAGTTAGGGAATGTGTCGAGATCGCTAGCAAACCACCAACAATAGATGATGAGAATCCCTCATCAGTTCTTTCCAAATTGAAAAAGGAGGTAAAAGACGTTGATTTCCTTTCAGTTTCATCTTCACATAGTATGATTTCTATTGGAGATTTGGAGATCCCAATTACAGGAACAAACATGAGGCTCCTTACCAGGATGAGGTGCAAGGAGGAAAAATAACTTGGTGTTAATAACCAAGGCATAACTCAACCATTGGAGGTTGTGCATAAACATCGATTTGCAAGTTTGAGATACACCGACAGAGAATCCTCAAAGGTGTCATATGCTTCTGAGACATCGTTGAAATTGTCGAGGAAAGAGAACAATGGGAACACATCCCCGTCATCCCATGACAGTGCCCATGGTAGGGAAAGAGCTGAGGTAATCTCTCATCACCATACTTACACCAGAGATAGCAAGGAAAGGTATAGCCACTCACGACATTTGAATGTTCTTTTCGATTATAATCATGTTGTTAAAGATGAACATAAAACATGGCATCGAGAAACATGTACCTTTTGTGGATTACATAACCATACATTTTCTAAGTGTTGGAAAAGAATGGCAGTACACAAAAGGATGAGGCGTGAAAGACCCTCTCAATAGTAGGTAAAGAAACATGTTAAGAAAATCTGGAGGAAGAAAACCTATTGCAGTCATTGCGATAGAAGTGGCCATCAAAGAGCCACTTGTTGGAGGCTCCATCCAGAGCAACACCTTAAAGACAAAGTATCAGTGCATGAACCTGGTTTGACCATCGAATGCGCCATAAGGAGGTGACCCATTCACCTTGATAAGTGAAAAATGGTTTCTATATATGTTAGCATTTCATGGTCGTAATTTTGTAAATAATTTGTTGCATTTTAAAATGTAAAAGTGATGATGTTTTTTCCATCACTTGTTTAGCAACAATGATGTCTGTTCTTGTTTTGTGTTGCATGAGAAACTGTGAAAGTGATGTCATGTTTCCATCACTTGTCAAAGAAAAAATAGTGTTTGGCCTTATCTTTGTAAATCATGTGTTGCAGTGATGATGTGTTTTCCATCACTTATTGAAGTAACAATGATATTTTGGCTGTGTTGTCGTATCTAGGGTATCATTTCCATTTTGATGTAATCTTGACCACCAAGTATGTTTTATAAACTCATGGCAAGTGTGGGATGCTTGGGTCATGAGTTGGTCATGTAAATTCAACATGTAATCTGCAAAACAATGTACTACAAGTTGTAGAGGTTGCAGGTGTCGGCTCATCGCTTAAGGCTCCGAAGAACAAAGGTGAAGGAGATGGAAGTGAGACCTTTCAGGATGCTTGTGATGCAAACAAGGTACAGAGAAGGTGTAGATAATTTTTCATGCTTTTGGAGGACCAAAAGCTCCTCAATGCGGAGGATTGATCCAGGTGGCTCTAGAGACACACACAGGACAAAGAGGGCTTGTGAAATCTCAAAAATCAAAGTGATCAGAATGCTTTCGAACTAGGACCAAAGCATAAATCTCATCGCCTTGATCACAATGGTGTGAACAGTTCATCAATCCGAGTCTGGATGAGGAAGATAGAGGCAATCAAAGTTTGTTTGGATTTTGTTGACTGGGTAGGCTTAAGGAGGTAGCATTTTGGACAAAATCCAGCGACTAGATTCTGACCAACCTATGCCAGATTTCGGGCGAATTTGTGGCCTATTTAATTTGACTCCTTTAGCCAAATTTTGAAATTTTCGAAAATTCATTATTTTTATTAAAAAATTAAAAACATATATAAAAGGGGGGGTGGTGGTCCACCACCCCAACCACCCCACGCCTCTCCCCAACACATGCCATGACATATCAAAAGGGCCTGGTGGGAGTTGAACCCACGGCCAGCGTGAGGGCCAGCCTCGCCCACGCGGCAGCCCCACGTTGACCCATGAATGAACCATGTACAAAAAATACCCCAAATATATGTGCCCAAATGTTAATACGCCATTAACGCACCAATCCAAATTTTGTGGGGGATACGAGGCGAGCCACCCAATGTGGACCCGACCACCCTAAAAAAATTAATATGGGTTTTTTAAAAAGCAATAGTTGCATTAAAATGGAGGGGTTGAGGTTTGACCACCCAACCTCCTCCTTATTATTCGAAGTGTATACCAATCCACCCAAATGGATTCATTGTTTTATCCGCCTACAAACTTATATAAATCTTCATTCGACAGTGCACCCAAGCATGGAGGAGCAAGAGTGGGCATGGTAATCAAGGTGAATTTTTAATTAATTTATTACAGTTGGAGCAAAATTCTGAGGAGGGTGAAATTTTTGCTGTGTCCAAATTGGACAAACTTTATGTCGATCTTACACCTCTCAGCGACACAAACTTGATGGCGCAGTTAGAATTTCTATGTGAGCAGCCGATTTGCAGAGGACTCGGAGGGGGGAATATTTGAGGAATTTAGGGGGAATCTAAAAGATTCCTTAAGCCCCAGATTTCTACTTTCTCAGAATTCAAAAATTTCACAGTCAATTTTGCACTATTCGACACCACAAATCTGATGGTGTGTTCATATTTTGCATTTGCTCATTTCATTTTTCAGCCACTTTTCAAAGTGGAGTGTAGGTGTCAGCATTCATGTGTGAACAGTCATTTCCATGCAATTCAACACTGTGAGATCGATGGAACAAACAACCTCAGCAACTTGACATCCTTTTCTTCAGATGGCCCCTAGATGTGAGGTATATGCAGTGTGTTCATGTACTTCCTTTGCTATGCATTGTGCTTCACAGATCCCTATTTGATGTTGATGTGGGATTTTGTTTCTTACTTGTTTTCACGATTCCTGCATGATGTGACACGAAATCATCTCTGTGATGTACTTGTTGTCATGATTCTTCATGTTTTATTTGATATCCCTTTGTCTTCATGTTGATGGGCTACTCATGTTGTCGCCATGTATGTTTGAATTGAGATCCCTTTTATACCATGTTGGCATGATGCTCATTATCATCATGCATGAGTTTGTGTCATACTAATAGGAGTCCTTTTGACTAAGAGTTCCTGTAGCGGAACATCTCTTGGTGCCACTCCTACGTGAGGGAATTTTCTTTATATGATAGTGACATCACCTCTTATGTACATCATCACTAATGACAGCACTTAATGCAGCGACCTACACCATATTGACACTGGGGCCCAGAGACGTAGTCCCTCCTGGACGAACTCCGTTATCAACGACTTATGTTTTCATGTGTTTATGAATGTCATGTTCCTCTTCTTTACAGCATGCAAATGTATTCATTTATGTTCTTTTAAAAATGCAATATAACACATCACGAAAGTAAAAGGTCTTGGAAGGGTCCTTTGTCCTGGATCAGTTAGAGGTAAGGCACTTACCTTATTATGATGGTTTAACTGGCTTGGATAGGTTTTTGGATGCATTTGAGGGTGAAGTCCCTCAGCATCACCACTTCCAAGCATTGGATTTGGCACTACACGCTATGCCTTCATGATGGTGGGGTATGCACAAGGATAGCTTTGATGGATGGAATATTATGGAAGGATGATGAGATTATGGTTTGGTTGTCCTAACATTCGATTGATAGAGAAATATTATGGGATGGATGATCCACGTGATAACTTAGAAAAGTGGACTAAAGCTTATAGAATGGAGCCATAGCCAGAGTGGGTACACTTATTTTACCATACTTTGGATACAATTCCTATGAACTGGTATTTGGAGATAGAGCTCCGCCATGGCACTGTGGAGTGGGATATATTGAGGGAAGGATTCTTATTGACCTTCATCTTTGAAGATGGCTTGGCGAGAATTGATGAAGCACTGCAAGATATTAAGGAAATTATCTTCAAAATGCCACAAGAACCTCTAGAATTGGTCCAACCATATTGGAGCACCCAGCTATGCCATGCGCTAGAATGTTATAATGTGACCGCTGAAGAGGAGGATGAAGATTCAATAAATATTAATATTCTAGAGGCGGAAGGGTGTTGCAAAGTCAAGGGAGCAGAAATATACAACCCAGACATCACCATGTCGTTGAAAACAAATCAAATAAACATTGGAATAGAAGCAAAACCGAAGTTTGCAAAAATTAGATATTATTGGGATGACGCTACTATTGGGCGTGGGATCCCCCAAGGGCATTTTTGGGGCTTAGAGCCTAGATTTTTGTCCAATTTTGTAATTCCAATATAAAGAATCCACATTTTTTGGGCACAGAGCATGTAGTTGTTAAAGAGTCATAGGGTTGTCCACCCTTATTTTGATAATGTAATGTCAGATGTAGAAGATCTACCCATGGTCCATAGACCATGGGATTGTATAAGCAATATCTAAGCAATGAAGATGTATGTGAGATAGCTATGAAGTGTAAGTCTAAGGTTTTGGTCATAGCATAGGTAGAGGCTTTGCAGTTGAGTGTGCAGAGGCCTAGTAGTCTGTAGCTAAGTGCACAAACCCCTGCAGCTGGGTGCACAGGGTGATTGAAGTCTGTAACCATCAGGAATCATTAATAAAAAGAAGTTTTCTATCATTCTACATATTTATTTCCTATTTATGCATCTGTTATATTGGATATGAATTTCACTTCTAATGCTTATATGATGCATGAATGTGTATAAATATATTGGTTAAGTGAACGCAAGTAAGAACATTTGTTTATGCAAAGCTAACTAAGATTTGCTAATAAGATAAGTAAGATACTTAACCTAGTTTGAGAGACAACGCAAATCGTTGCTCTACCAGCGTGAAAGGACTGCAACCCCTGGTTAGCGCTGCGCAAAAGCCAATTGTAACACTTCACGAAGGCACCGAAGGATAGAGCAGAGAGCAAAGCCACCTGTGCAAAGATGGGTATAGTTGGAATAAACCGACATCACAACCATCTCAAGGGTGCGTAAACTTGGTTCCAACATCCACCCATACTGCTTCGGATGAGACTTCAGTTCGTGCTCCATGGGATGATGCAGAAAGGGCCAATAGTGTAGGGATTTGTTTGGCTAACTAACGTTGAACATGGGTCAGGCCCCCTCAAGCCAAAAATTATTGTGGATAAAGTTGTTGAGTTACTCCACAAATATCAGGGTCTGTTCCCTACCAAGTTTTTGGATTTGAAGGGCATAGTAGGAGACTTGGGCATTATGAAAATCACTCTGAAGCTAGATGAGAAGCCCGTTAAGTAGAGGCTATCACCTGAATCCTATGTATAAGGAAAAGGTTAGCTTAGAGTTGGATAATATGCTGGAAGCAGACATCATAGAACCAGTTGAAGAATCTGATTAGGTGAGCCCAATGGTGGTTTAAGAGAAGAAGCAGAAGGGCAAGATAAGAATTTGCGTAGATCCGTGGAAACTTAATGATGTGTGTGCCCATGATCCATTCCCAACATCATTTACTGATGAAGTATTAGACAACGTTGGAGGGCAGGAGGCGTACTCGTTCACCAATGGGTTCTCTAGATATCATCGTATTAAGATCGCACCTGAGGATAGAAGCAAAATGACCTTCACGACCGAATGAGAAGTTCATCCATAAGTTCTTGGAAGCATACTTTGATGATTGGTCAATGTTTGGGTTGGTAAAGCACCATGTAGAAAGCCTGCGCTTGATGTTGGATATGTGTCGCAGATACCAAATCACACTGAACTTAAATAAATTTATCTTCTGTGTTCCCTTTCGAATCTTGTTGGGTCACATGGTGTGCAAGCAAGGGTTGATGGTGGACCCTGCAAAGATTACGGTGATAGTGAATCTAGAGGCTCCAAGAAATGTTAATCAGTTGCGCATGATGCTAGGACATACAAGATATTATAGAAAATTTATCAAATCATATGCTCAAATTACCGTGCCTATGGAGAAATTATTGAAGAAGGATGCAACATTCTACTGGAATGAGAAATGTCAGCACAACTTAGATGTTTTTAAAGAAAATATGGTCACCGTGCCAATCTTGGTGTTCCTGGATTGGAACAAGGAATTTCACGTGCATGTGGATGCATCTTGCATTGCGTTGGGTGCAGTATTAATGCAAGCTGACGAAGGACAAATGGACCATCATATAGCCTTTGTGAGCAGGAAATTATCAAAGGCTGAGAAGAATTACTCAACAACTAAATGCGAAGGATTGGCCATGGCATACGTGCTGCAGAAGTTTAGACACTATATATTAGGAGGGAATTTCAAGATGTACACAAATCATTCTGCTTTTAAATACCTGATCAATAAGCCTGTGTTGGGGGGGAAGATCTGCAAATGGTTGCTACTATTCCAGGAATATGAATTTGAAGTAATTGTGAAGCCAGGGTGGTTGAATGCAGGACCTGATCATCTGTCGCAGATCGAAAGAGGAGAGGATCCCATTAATTTGGAGGAATGGTTGCTAGATGCACAGCTCTTTGCGGTGCACGTAGTAGACAATCATTTTGTAGATATTATTCACTTTTTGACTACGGGGATGGCACCAGAAGGGTATAAAAGTCAGTAAAATAAAGAACTCATAGTGCGCACGATAGACCTTTTGGTGATCGTGGGACATTTTTATAAGATGGGTGCAGATGAAATACTTCAAAGATATGTGCCTGATTTTGAGATAAATAGCATTCTTGCTGAAACTCACAAAGGGGTTGAAGGAGGACATTATGTAGGAAAGGCGACTGCGCAGAATATTTTGCGCGCAGGACTCTGGTGGCCAACACTGCACAAGGATACCAAGGCATATTGTAAAGCATGTGATGCATGTCAAAGAATGGGAAGAACATCACAAAGAGATGAATTTCCATTACAACCTCAAGTATCTCTACAACCATTTGAAAAATGGGTGATTGATTTTGTTGGGCCAATTCAACCCTTAGGGAAGAAAATTTGTGCGCGTTATATCATCACCGTGATAGAATATCTAACCATATGGGCAAAAGCACAGTCGGTTAAGGATTGTGCAAGATCTACAATAGCGAAATTTTTGTTTGAATATGTCTTAAGTGGATTTGGCTACCCAAAAGTGTTGATGAGTGATAGAGGTACGCATGTCTGAATGAAACGATAATCGTGTTGACTGAAGAATTTCAGGTCTACCATCAGAAGAGTACATTGTATCACCCACAGGTGAATGGAACTATTGAGGCCTTCAACAATATTTTGGAAAACACATTGACGAAGATCTGCAACATGCAGGGAAATGAATGGGATGTGCGCATACCTAGAATATTATGGGCATATAGGACTACTTGCAAGAAACTGACAAGGAAAAGGTTGTTCAGGTTGGTCTATGGGGTAGAAGTTGTAATGCCAATGGAGTATATTGTATCTAGTCTACTCATAGTAGCTATCACAGGTATGGCAGATCGTGAAGCCTTGGAGGAATGACTCACACAACTGATGGAGCTTAAAGAGGATCGATTTTTGGTTGGATTCCATCAGAAAGTATAGAAGGAACGTAAAAAATCATGGCAAGATCGACACATCAAGCTTCGCATGTTCAAGGTAAATGATCTTTTCTTGTTATATGATAGTAAATTCACTAAGTTTCCTAGGAAATTTCAAATGCATTAGCTAGGGCAATATATTATCAAAGAAATTATAGATGGAGGCACAGTTCAGCTCAAAAAGCTGAATGGAGAACCTTTTCCGGGAAGAGTGAATGGAATTCGATTGAAGCTGTATACAGGGGATCCTGCATGATGACTATATGGCGGCAGGACAATCTTAGTGCTCCCGGAATTTGCAAGGGAGAACAAGACTATAAACTACACTACCAGGGTCAAAGAACTATGTAACAAGTGGGTTGCGTGGAAGATAATGAAGATACAACATATGAAGTTGCATGTAGGAAACTGTGCTATGGAAGGAAGTATCGCGTAACACAATAAAAAAGTGACCATTGGAGTCATTGTTCATGACTTGACATCCAGAAGATGGTTAAGAGGAGCAAGCTGGAGGCATTTAAGGAAAATATCTTTGAAGATTTGTCCCCAAAACATCATTAATTGTCATAATTTTGGGGAACAATTAGATTTGAATTAAAAAAACCCTATAAATTATGCATGTCGGTCGAGTAGAGAACACTTTTCTCCCTTAGAGTTTTTTGTTGAGTTTTGATGTTTGTCTCCTATGAACCGGTCGTATTGGGAAGATCTAATTATGAGCCCTTTGTTTTCTAAGCTTTCTGAGTTGAATCAGAAGTTCATTCTTGAAAAGATTCTTGGACCAATCCCTATAGAAACCGTGAGTACTAGTGGAGATGTTGCCTCTGAAGGATCTACCCCAGAAGTTGTGAGTATGGAAGCCCTAGCTCTTGTGCCTACAACGCCGAGGTAGCCTAGGCCAAAGACTACCCCTCCCAGAGAAACTTAGACAGTTAAACCAAAGAAGGATAAGCAGAAAAAGTCAGGTGTTATCGCACTAGAGACAGTGGAATGGATCTGCGGTGTGGAGAATTTGGGGTTCCTTAATCTGTTGTGAGTGCCCCATTATCACCACACCCCTATGAACATAATTTTTGTGCGACGGCTTCTCACTTTGGTGCACGATGGGTTCTTATGGTTAGGAGGGTCTATCCCCATCATTGAAATGCTCATTCATAAGATGACACACCTACTATACGAGGCCCAAGATGAAATCATGTAATTTCATTACGCTTGGTTGCTTTTGTCTATTGTGTTGGTTGCATGGGAATTGCTAGAGGATAGCCAGTTTCCTCCGCTGGAAGAAGGATTACCAGAGGTAATGCAGTTCGCCTCCTTGTGGGCTACAAAGGACCCCACGTGGATCACAGAGACAAATATCTTTTGGGTCCTGATCGAAATGATTCTCCGCATGGCCATCAATCAGTAGCCAAGGTTGTCCCCAACCTTGTATATGCATCTACTAGCCTACGTAGCATTCAAGGTTGACTTCCATAGAGTTTACATTCAAGTGCGGAAGGATCCACAGTAGAAATGGCATCACTTTCCATATTTGGTGATGAAGACAGATGTACAGGAGGTGATCACGTGATGGCTAGTAGAGTGGCGTGCCCCCTCAGACTTGGATGCGACAACAAGTAAGGGCGCAAGAAGTTTAGCAACTCAAAAGAGAAAGGAAGTAGTTAAGCAAGCTGCATAAAAATTGGTCACACAGAGAAAGAAGGAAGCCACAGAGAAATCTCGATTGGAGAAAGAGTGTGCTGCCAAGGAGCAGGAAGAACAGGAGGAGCGCGAGTCACAAAGAAGCGGTAAGTCACCTTCGTCAGAGACTAAGGAAGAAGAAATGTCAGAGCAAGGTGGTGGAGGAGATGAGGGGTAGAGAACCCCCTTCTTTCTAAAGAAGCATGGCAAGAAACAACTGGGAGGTTCCAGGAAGAAGCAGAAATTGGAAAAATCACAAGGACACCCCATGGTCTTGACGGAGGGCGATTTCGATGCGATCAGGGATAAAATAAGGGACACTATGACTGAAGTGTTGCATTAGTTTGAGAAATAGTATATGTAGATGTTGGGAAGCATCCAAAAGGATATGTGCAAGCTGTAGATCTAGGCAAACAGGATACAGGTGGGCACTGGTCAAGCGAGGGAAGAACAAGCAAGAATGTCACCTGGGACGAGTCAAGCAACCAAATTAGTAAGGACTCTAGATCTTAGAACTGTTTCATTTCTAGATGGGCCCCTTCGTGCAGAGACAGTCGATGATTGTGTCATCCTAAGCATAATCAAGAACATCGATCTGAACATAGTAACGCTCCCCAACAAGATCCTCTACACGCTGCATGCAGGGATGATAGAGGAATTGAGGGCTCGAGAGCAGCGTGCTCTCATCCTCATCAACGAATACAGGGTGAACAATGAGTAGATTTTCACTGAGAAGACACAAGCCTTGAAAGAAAAGGAAATGTTGCATGCACAGAGTTCTCGACTAGAGTCCGCAATCACAAAGGCATGCAGAACAGTGTCAGAGCTTCACATCCCTGAAGATGCATAGTTAGATGCGAAGATTAGGAAGTTAGCCGTTGGTGTGCATGAAGCCAAGGTAGAGGGTGGCTGAGTTCAATTTGAACTCAATATGAAGATCACAGAGCTCCAGTTAAAATTGCAGCCCACGAATCTGCCTGAGGTTTGGGAGAAGTGCAGAGCGGCCATCAAAGAAGGAATGGCCACCGTGGATGCCATAGTCGCTAACTTTTTGACATTATTTCAACAAGAAGTGGACTTAGTAACAGCTCGATAGGAAGATCCAAACCTGTAGACACTGAATAAAAAGGTGAGGCAGTTGCAGAGGCAGTATGACGAATTCAGGATGACGACGCGCTCCATTACACCAGCACAACACCTAGCCAAATTGCAGGAGGGGAAGTAGTTCCTGGCACAGGTATAGGTGGCACAAAAGAAGGAGGCCTTGCTTAAGGCTAGGCTATAGCCTTGGTTAGAGGAGGCTTACTAGGTCACGACCAATATTCAGGAGAAGATAATGGGCTTACTTTAGACGCAACAAACAATGAGGTTGGTCGCAAAAGGAGAAGGACCAGCTATGGAGAAGTTAGTTGAGGAGGTCAAGAAGGCAACCACGCAGAGCATTTCAAAGGTTGCAATAGTTTAGGTGGAGCTGGGGGATATTTGCAGCAAGATCACAATGCCAATCGAGTGACTTGAGGGCAAGTCACGATATTTGTGTTGGGTGCCTATTGGGATGGGATCTCCTAGGTTAGTTTTGGGGTTAAGATAACCAAAGTTTTGATGTAATTTTTGTAAGTAATGTAAAGTCTCCACAATTAGTGGATGTGGAGCGCGTAGGGGATTAGGAGACAAAGGGGTTTTAGCCCCTTGTTTATGTAAAAGTTGAGTCGGTTTTGAGATCCAACCATGGTCCATGGACCATGGGATTGTATGAAAGAGGCTATAAATAGGTGTGTCTTAGAGAGTCTAAGGCATATCTATGTGGATGATGAATGGGTTCTTAGAAGTGATAGTGTAGAGAAGTGGGTAAGACAAGAGAAAAAGGCTCTGCAGCTGAGTGCGCAGAGACCTAGGTAGAGTCCACAGCTGAGTGCGCAGGGTAGTTTCGAGTCTGTAACATTGAATTGAAGATAAATAAAGGAAGTTACCGAAGAAATATTGTGTATATCTATTTATATCTGTTTATTTCTGCTTATGATATATGTTTTTGGTGATTACTGTGTTTATGAAATATTGATCTATTGATGCGCGATTCTATTGAATATCTGTTAGATGATGTACGCAAGCATGTTTATGTAATTTCGCAAAGAATCTGATGAATTATCTAATGTTTAATTATAACCTAAGTAGATTTGTGTGAACATTAATTTAGGTTTGTTTTCTGGTGCACGTAAGTAGATAAAATGACTTTTAAGGGTCGAGAAAGACCAATTGTAGACCTTCGGGAAGGTCTAAAATCTGTTTGAACAGAGTTGCAGTACCAAGTCCTAGGGGCTTATATATCTACACAAAGGCATATCTAGGTCGCTAAAAGACATCACACTGATCTCTGGATGTAGAAACTTGGTTTCATCATCCCCCCATACTTCTTTGGGTGAGAATGCAAACTTCGCTACGCAAGTTGTTATCGAAAGGGCCGGTAGTGTAGGGTTTTGTTGGTTGGCGCAACTAACTTTGAACCTGGGTCAGGACCCCCTAAGACAACGTGAGCCTTTACATTCCCCTTTGTGACTATTCATCTACCCTCATGACTCTTCAACTACTCTATGATTGTTACATCCAACTATCAACACTTGAACTTCCACTTGCTAAGCTGTTACATACACTCTGCACATGTACCCATGTGAGACAAAATAGGCTTGAGCAAGCCATGAAAGACATCACTATGACTCAGAAAAATGTGGGAAGATCATCTCTTTGATAGCCTCATGATGGTTGACGATGGGGAACTGATGCCAAGCCCGGTAGTCTGCAATGGTGTCTGTGTACTCTGTGGTGACATCTTTCTAGAAACGAACTCTTGCCTCTATTGCATCTAGGTACACTGCTCTCACTCCCCTGTCCAACTAATCTAATAACATGCGCATTATTGTCTTGAGTGCAGCCATACCAGCAACATACTAATGCATGGTGTCTGCACTGATGACCAAGTCTGCGAAGGTGGTTATGCTCATCAACTCGTCAAAGTACGAGTCAAACTCCAATCGGACTTGTGCCTTTTTCTTTGCCTCTGTGAGTGTCCCAATAGATGAGATCGCATGTGCATGCACAAAAACATCCATACTCTTGAATATTC
The DNA here is from genome assembly GCA_000404065.3 of Pinus taeda. Taxonomy (NCBI): domain Eukaryota; kingdom Viridiplantae; phylum Streptophyta; class Pinopsida; order Pinales; family Pinaceae; genus Pinus; species Pinus taeda. The sequence continues at coordinate 6,614 of APFE031635943.1, read as the reverse complement.
ATGCATGGGAAGCCTACAAACTAGTGATGATATGTGGGAGTTCGTCATAGTTCCAGATCTGACACCATATGTGTGCCTTCAACTCGACTGCTCTGGACTTCATCATCTTAGGAAAGTGTAATAGGGCTCCCTTGTATCTCATTGTCCATGTATGCATGTAGTCAATAGATGTATCTAAGTTTGACAAGATATGTGCTCTCCTAGCACATCGCTACTACCAACCGTTCAAATGGACAATTGCCTTATGCATGGTACCAAACTTGGAATACAATGCCCGCATGACTGTCTCAAGGGACAATACTTCATCCAATGTTACCTTCTTCAACTTTGCTTGGGCAGATGATTTAACCAGCTCTCCTCCTTTCTTGCGCATCTGTAACTCCTTATTCATTCGCTCATTCTCAGCTATCAAGAAGCGAACACTCAAGCTAGTGGCTTCGACATATGCTCTGCTAGCATCGGCCAATGTCATTGGATGCTTGCACGTTCGACATGATCACTCATTCTTCAAACTGCACAAGAGATGTTTTCTCATTTAGAGTAGACACTCTACGTGATTTCAAAACTCTATGTTGTGGCTCGTTGAATGATATGTTGTGCATCTCTTCTTCCGAATTATGTTCAAGGATTTTAGTGTCTCCTTGGTCGCTTGGGACTTTCTCTGCATTTGGATCTAGTGAAGCTGGTGGGTTGACCTCTTGGTGGAAAGGCATGAGGTCGATGTCTTGCCCTTACTCCTACTACTCCATATTTGTATCCATCTACTCAAGTGCTCATTCATATTCTTGAGGAAAGTCCTGCTCCTACGACTGCTCACCTTGCCTCCTTTGTTCCAGCTGTTCGGATGAGTCTACTACCTGTATGGGCATAGTTTCATCTGTCTGTACATGTTGCGCCCCCTATTTTACCTGTCCTTGTTGCACTTCCTTCTCCTACCTATGAAGCTCTTGTTCCTTCCATAGTTTCTCCTTCAACTCATTCAACTCCTTCACTGTTTCCTCCATTATCTTTTTTTCTCTCTTTCTTTGTGTGGTTGTCCTGTTGGGCTGTTGCCTCTTCGTCTCTATTGCCAAAGCTTATTTTTGCACAATTGGTTCTACTCTAACTTGTAGCTCTTTTATGCCTCTGCACTGTCAATAATATTTCTCTTTCCTTTTTCGCACACTGATATGTTTACCTATGCTGCTACTACTCTCCTAGATGCTGCTTCGCTAACCATTCCACAACGGTGTCAAGTAGTTCATTGGGCCTGGAGAAGCTATGACAATATCTCCATGGGTCTTCCTCTACCCAATGACACACCCTGTGGATCCACTGAAACTACACACACAATGATCTTTCAAAAAACAATGCGGGTCATACGGATTGAAACTTCGGACATCAAAAGGATATTTCTTGATATCCTCTACTTCGGCATCAACATGCTTGAGATTCTATATCTCGTACAACCCGATCCATAATGGAAGGGTGGGCCAAGGTGCCTTCTTGCTCTGGTGCAGCCTAGTTGACAGTCCTACGAGGATGTGGTATGATACTTCTTGCATGACAAGTTTGTCCATGGAAAACTTTAGCAAAACACGCAGAGGCTTCTTTATGTTGTACATCCATATGAAGGTGTCGGACGGTGAGGCATACCAATCCGCTACATCGATCAGTGCCTCCATCGTTGCCTTCAACATGCAAGGTGGGTACTGCTCAAATATCATCTTATACATTGGGGAGACAAAATGGTCTGATAGTTATGTGATAACCCCTCTAAAGTTGAAATCATAAAAATAGTTTAAAATAAATATTCATAGAGGTTTCCACTGATGTCCATGCCCACTTCATGCCCAGGAACTCCTGATGGGCACAGATTGCATCCAAGATGTAGGCGGACATGTATATTTCTACTTGCTAACCTTTGGGTAGCTGCCGAGCTCCTATTACCCGTTCCTTCAACCTCTTAGCCAACATGTTAGACCAGTTGCATGCTTTGCCTTCACTGGCCAATTGGTCCAATGCCATCACCCAACTATGCGGGAAGGTCTCGGTGCTCTCTTGGCCATACAAGTGACATGAAAAGATGACCAAGTATTGTTATGCCTTCTACAGTATCTTCATCTTGTAAATCTGGTTGGGTTTCATCCTAAATTTGGCTAGCTCCTTTACCGAGCTCTTTAAGACATCCCTGGAGTTGGCATTGTTGTTAGGTATGCTGAAGGGTGTCTCCATGGTGATCATTGGCTTCAACATATGCTAATAATCCTATGCCTTGAAGGTAGCAATTTCTGTCCCATTGACACTCCTCAACGTCATCGTCTTGGGATCAGTGTGCAAGGCCATCCAATATATCATGTCTGCAGATGGGAACGTGGGATGCCTGCATACAATCCGGTACAAGTCGGATTTGTTAATGTTCACATAGACTTGGAGGTCTTTGAGATCTTCCTCGAATGTGCCTAAGAATGCATCATTGACCTCTTTTGATTTCATCTTGATGTCTTTGTCTATGATTAGCTTAGTGTCTTCATAAATCGGAAAACGCATAGACACTCACTCAATTGTTGCTCCAATTACACTTCCGTCAGTGTCCTTTGACCCTGCTCTCTTGGAGGCCATTGATCTTGAACTATTGAGAGATGGAAAAACACCTTCTATCTAGAGACATGGCAATATGGATGGAAAGAAAATTTCCAGTTAAAACGAAGCAAACTTGAGGGATGACGTGCAACAAACCCGGGGAACTACTGCTGAGGATTGTGCAATTTTCACTAGGAGGTCAAGAGACTGACTGTCAGAATAGAGAAAAAGGTAGTTCTTACTATCGGGATGTTGGTTGACTACTAGAATTGTGTAGTGTGCAATCTAGACTGGCCTACTAGGTGTTGAGATTGCGTAATGCACAATTTCAACTGGCAAGTGATGCAGGCCCAAGGACTGCATTGCACAATTTTCTGGGCCAGCAGTCACTGCCTCTCAAAATTGTGCAAGGAAAGACTGAGGATAGTGATTGGCCAAAATTGCACATTTTCTGGGAGGAAGGCAAAGCCTTCCCTCTCAGAATTGTGCAATGTTGTCCAGGCCGGGTGAGGTAGAGTCCATACCAAGGTTGCCCACACCCACTGACGAGCAACTAAAACGAAATGAAGGTGTGAATTCATGGTGATACTAAATGTAAGCAGGAGTGAATGATCATGCATGAAAATAGTGAATGCAAGATTCAGAAAATGGAACAACATGCATGTGTGTGAAACAAGTTGCCAAATCAACGACCGTTTGTACAAAACAGTGTCATGCATGTGACGACAATGAGATGCTAACGAAAATAGACATGATGCTTATATAGGTTAACATGCATGCAACGACAACAAGCGTTCATAGAAATCAAGCAGACAACACTCACACAAGCAAAAATACAAAAAGCGACAGAAATGCTTGCAAAAGACAAGTTAAGTGGACTTACTAGGAAATAACTAAGTTAGGTGTACCGAAGACTCCTGGATGTTCTATGGGATGTTAGAGCTCCAAGATCGATGTGAAAAATGAGCTATGAAGCATCATATAAATAAGTTTGAGGGTCATGACTCGCATGCCACAAATCTAGGAAAAGGCGACACTTGGAGGAAGGTTTCTAAAAAATAACTTTGCATGTAACCTCCAGCTGCTAAAAATAGCTCCCTAAAATCTAGGGATTCTTTTTGCATGTTTCTTTTTGCTATTTCGGGAAAAAGAAGCCCATGCATGCAGGTCAAGTTTCCTTGGTCCTAGGTGGAACCGGTCAACCTGAAGTCACATGCAATGACCTGCTTGACTAAGGGATATTTTTGTGCAATTTCTGGGAGGAAGTTGGGCTGGATGTCCAAAGGGATTTTGCAAATTTTGGGAGGAGCAACTGAATGATTCCTAGAATTGCACGATTTCTGGGCTGAGCTACACTACTTGGCTAGATTGTGTAGTTTTCTCTGGGAATACTGTTTGACAAGATTGCGCATTTTTTGGGCCCAACGGGCTGCCAGTTAGATTTTCGCAATTTATGGAGGGAAGTATGCTTCCCCTCTAGAATTGCACCATTTCTTAAGGGAGTTACTCAGCTAGCAGCTAGCCCAAGTTTGGAGTGGTAGCCTGTGAGGGGAGTGAAGTAAGCTATCATACACAGGCTGGCAAGCTGCTAAAAAACCAATGAAGTTCATGTACTTGACAATGCAAGACATGCTACTAGGATGCTTGGTATGGAGCATCCAAAACGAAGCTAAGGAAAATATTTAGAGGGTATTTATAGCCGCTACAACACTTGGTGACACACTGGTAGAACTCCATCTCTCTGAATGAACCGTGTTCATGAAAAAAAAGTCTAGCACCTCAGGAAGTATTGTGCAGTTCTCTCTTCGTCTTGGTTTCCAAATTTGCTTGCCTATAATATGTAGCATCTACCAAGCCCTTAGTCAGTGGACACACATTCCAAGCCAAGTCAACGCAATTGTTTCAATTGGGGATGAGGGGTATGTTGGTGCACAAACCATGTGATTGTCAGAGTTTTAGTTTCATCTCTCATGTTGCTCCTGTTACACAAAAATATCGTCACCTTGATTATTTGCAGTCAGTATGGGTCTATCATCACTTGTACTGTCCTCCTAAGCAAGTCTCAGACCTCAGCTCTTCAAAATAAGCTTTGGAAATGAGAGAAAGACATCAAAAAACAATGTAACTCTGGTTCCGCACTTTCTCTCACTTTTTCTTGCGGGCCCGCCCCCTTTGTTCATATTACCTGCGTACTTATACATTGTCTATAAAGGGGAGGGTGCGTACCCCTGTGAAAGTCAAAAGGCGCAATTTTTATCTTAACAAACTCACTTTGGGTTAATTCTAGATGTTTCTAGAAGGAATTTTGACGTGGATTGTTCGCTCCAAGGTGGTTCATGTATCCCAAAAGAGAAGGAGCTAATCCCTTGTTAGGAGGAGCTATCCCTTTGAAGGACGATTCTATCCCTTTGAAGGAGGACCTAGTAACTTCCCTCCATTGCACTATAAATTGAGGCATTGGGTTAGTTGCTAGAGAGGTTAGAAGCTGAACATTTTTTAGGGTAAATTCTAGTGAAATCAAGACTTCCTAGTTGAGCTTAAGAGGAGAGATCACATACCTTTTTGGCTTCATTGGGGTGTGAGTGAAACTTGTCAAAGTAGAGGAGACTTCTTGTTGGACCCTGGGAGGAGCTTGTACATCATCAAGGCAAAGGTTGTAAAGTTCTTCTTCTTTTGAATTAATACAATCAGACTCATTTTTCTCTAAAAGCATCTCATGTTATTTGTTTCATTGACTCCTTGACTTTCATGTTAAATATGTTTTATGATATTGGATTTTCAGGTGCTATTTAATTTGTTTGCCTTGTTTGTGTTTGCAGGTTCGCGACAAAGGAGCTCATTTGGATCGAAGGAGCGAGGGCATCCTCAAACTTGTGTTGGATATAAGGTAGGCCTTAAACACACTTGTTTTCCATTATTTATAAAAGCATATTTAGAGAAAGATAGTGTCTGGTTGGTTTGCTTGTCATTAGGTCTTCTTTAGATTCTAGGAAGGTCTATCTTGTTCGCAAGATTGACTCATTCCGCGTGACAAAATGGTGACTCCACTGGGGACTTGATTGTTTTCCTTGTTTTTTCTTTGACCTGAGAAACTTTCCATTTTGTTTCTGTTTTTGGCTTGTTGTGTGTGGAATTGGGTGGATTTAGTGGATCTAGGTTTGTTTTTGCTTTTCATTACTTTAGGAGAAGTCTGCAGTCTGTGCTTGTATCACAGTGCGTACCTGTATGCACTTTTACTTTGCACACAGAGCATACACGCACCTGTGTAAACTCTGAACCTGTGTACCCTGCTAAAATTTTGAAAATTTTGAATTTTACTCTTTAAATTAGTTTTATTTTGGTTTAGCAGTTGTTGTCCTCTGCCCAGACCTGCATGTGACTTGTTAAAAGCTTTCCTTGGTTTAATTTCATTGGTATTAAGGTTTTAGGTGAAATTCCTAGGAGTTTTGCTTGTTGGGTTTGTTTTTCGATTTGGTTGTGTAGTGGCTCTGAGCTTAGAAGTTGTAGGGACTTCAGATCACCTTAGTGTCTACCAGACTTCTTATGAGTCTGACCACTTATGAAATATCCCCTTGTTGAGGAATCCGTTTTGAGTTTTCTCTTTACAAAACTTCGAAAAGCTTGTGATTGAAAGTTTGGATTTTCATTTTCAAAAAGAGAACAAAATTGGTTGTTCTTGACTTATTTGTGATTCTGGACAAATTGGTCCTTGGTTTGCTTATAGCCAAGTAAAACATCCTCGAAAAGACATCTTGTGAGCTGTTACTTCAAATAGGTTTTCATAGTTTGTAGATCTTAAGTTTGCTTTATTTATAGTTTTCTCAAGATTTGCTTTAGTCATAGTTTTAAATGTTTTATAAAATATAAAAAATCTCTTTTGAAAAAGATTTGTTTTCGTAGCATTTGAACATTTGAACGAAAAGGGAAATTTTTGTGCAAAATAACTAGTTGTCTCATTTTGAGTGCATTGGAATAAATACTCTTCTTTTGATTTGTTTGTTAAGAAAGATTTGTGTTTACAAGCATTTGCATTCTCCAACTCTTTCCTAGCT
>APFE031635942.1:0-16414 GCA_000404065.3 Pinus taeda | reverse complement strand
CCACGTTTCTAATTGTTTACTTGCATGACTTCTAGAAAATTTTGGGGGCTTAATATTTTGAAGCTCCCTAGTAATGTCCCTAGTTGGAGATCCTCTATTAAAATCCTTTGATCCCTTGACATTTCCCACCCTTGATGGAAAGCGCTCTAGGTCCACCTCAGTTGTTTCGTGCGCTCTTAAAGTCTCATTAATTATCTCTATAGAGCACAATATGAGAGCTAAATCTAGTGATGGCAATGGGGTTCTTGGAGGAGTGGTCATTTTGATGAGTCTCCTCTACCTTGATTCCCTCACATCCTTGCCATTCTAAAACATTCCATTATCTCAATGACACACAAGTCTTATTAGTGCAACTTAGGATGTCAGCGATTATTTGGCACACACACATATATAAAATGATATCTGTAAGTTTCCCTTTCACTATGCTGGTAAATGAGTGATGTTGATTTTGAGTAGATTCTCATGGATCTAGTAAATAATTTTCGCTTGCTAACTAATCAAGTTTTATGCTATGTTGTTAGTCACCATCACACGCCTTTCTAACATCAAGTCTCTCCCCTACACCAACCTTAATTAATTAAATGGATCATTAACCTTATTTTAGTTAGCACTAGACTTCAATTTATTATTATGTGAATATTGGTAGTTCGTTGGTTGAATTTTCTCTAAGGATGTAGCATCTTCATGAAGAAGGAAATAATTGTAATGAAATCCTAACTATGAACATTAGGAAGAGGTCATCAAATATGAAGTAACATTCGAGACTAACAATAGGCTAAAGTTGCCTAGTTACATGTGCAAACTAGGCATGGAAAATCATATTTAAGTGAATTAAGGTGGATTATGTACAAATTGATTATTTTGAAATTAATGTAAGTCATATGTGTCTTAAAGAGGTTGTATTAAAAACAACTATAGGAATTTCATTTCACTAAGATATTTATGTTTCAACTTCTTAAGATGCACAACTTTTAGAGTGATCCATTGTGGAAAGTTAACAAAATATTGGAAGGTTGAAGTGTTTTAAGTTTTCTATATCCAAATGAGATGGGGACTAATCCAAAAACAAAAATCAAACTTATTTATGATGAAACTATGGGTGATGATTACTATGACAACCAATTAGGAATGATGTAATTTGGAAGTGAGAATTTAGTGATATAAATGAAAGGAGGTAATGTTCATCAATTATCATGTTTTCTTATCAAGTGGAAAATATTAGTATGATATACAATCCATAATAATTAGGAGTTTCATGTGGAAAGTACTTAAAGTGGGTGTGGAATATATTTAAAGTGCTTATAGAATAGAACTCAAGATGGTATGACTTTGTTTCAAGGATATCTCCTCTTAAATAGGGGAAAGAAAATGATACAAAATTTAAATAATAGTGCCAACAACTAGCATTTTTTAAGGAGATAAGGATATTAAAAATGATTAAAAGAATAACAAGGGAGGAGTTCTAAGATAACTCCTTAATCTAAAGATTATATGAAATTATATAAAAGGAAAGACAAGGGATGATCTTATAAATCTATTGTTAATGATAATGAATGGTAGTAATGGTGACCATGATAAACTTGGAATAATGAGACAAGTAGAATGTATTACTGGATAGATACTTAAGGGAATGAGTGGAATTTTCACAAACAAGCGTAAGAAATCAACAAGAAGTAATAAACTATCCTAGAATATGATGGAAGATTTTGCAATAGGGATCGATAACAATTAATGGAGTTTAATTATCATGATAATTGTGGAGTTTATTAGAGTTCTAGGAATTATGGTAAACTATGATTACATAATCCATGAATGTCTGCATGATGTGAATAAAGAAGCTAAACATAGAAATTGGGAAGATTTTGGGAGTAGAAACTCGGAAAATGCCTAAGCATTAAGGTATTGGTTTGTAGATTTATATGGAGTGGTTTCTGAGAGGTTGAATTTGGATATTCCACAGTGTTCATCTTTTCATTAGTTGATGTTTCAAGCCTAGACCAAGACTCATCATCAGGAGTGATTTACAAAGAAGAGAAAAGTGTGTGATAACTATGGAGTAGGTGGGATATTAAGATGTTAAGCCGACCAGTTGATTATTTAGTAAATATTTTAATCTTATTTTGATTAATTCCTGTAATAATTATATTTATTGAATGTATTACTGTCTATGCTCTATTTTTAAATTTAAATTTATTTATTTTATTTATTCATGGTAAGCCCAACATTAGGAATAGCTGAGAATGGTATTCATGTGAATAAAAATGATATGAAATTTTAAAGTTGGAGTAGCTAATTAAATTTCATACAGTTCTTAAGGTGAATATCATTAATGTGTGAAGGGAGGTATGAAAATGTATTAATGTCTAGGGCTAAATTATGGGGTCTATCTCTAGAAAGTTATCTTAAGAATATTGATGAGTAGATTGAATAATATGATTGGTATGAGTCATAGTGATGACCTACAAAATTTAGAAGTCTCAAGATTGGAATTTGTGAATACTTTTAATTGGTGAGAAATGACAAGTGATAAAGTAGAGAAACGTTTCAAGGATAACAATTGTTTAACTTTTGGAAAAAGGAAATAAACTATGTAGACTAATGATAAAACGTTGAGTATGAGGCGATGACAAGTGGTATCAAGATGGGAACTCAATGAAATAAGTAGATATTTTGTGGATGTACAATAACAATTACGTTTGTGATGGATAAATCACCAAGGGACAACAAGCCCTTATGAAGGTGGATTAAACATGGCATAAGACTTAAATAATGATGTCCTGGTGTATCTATGCCATTTGGATAAGAAAACTATGTATAGTGATCATGGAATTTTAATTTATATTGATAACTTAGAGAATGAGTGTACAATAGCTAATATCTTAACAATGGATTCCACTAAAACTTCCTCGGGGAAGGACGATTACATGACAAAAGAATAAGTCTCAAGATGATGAGGATCATTTAAAATTTAGTGATGTACATAAATTAGTATAACTACGTGTAAATCATCAACTTCCTAGTTGATAGATGTGGGAATGATTATTGAAAAGTAATTGATACCTTGATGAAAACATGACACTAATAGTATTGATGAGATAGACTACAACCTAGGTGGATGTTGAATAATCTTATTTCCTAGTTGGTATTCATTGTTTATGCAAGGAAATGAAACTGATTTTGTGAACTATGATAAGAATGCATATAGTGTATTATTGTTTTATATCTGATAAGTATTGAGATGATTCTCATATTAATGATGTTTCATGAGGTGGTGGTGTGTGGTAAATAGTATAGTTATGATGAGAGGTTAATGATGCATATGTGGTGCTCGTTTATAATTTGTTATGCTCATCATGTTGTATGTTTATGAGGAATATGATATGCATAGTGATTATGATGTTATGATATGAGGTAAATTGACATGTGAACTTATTATGTGATGATATGCCTTTGATGTTGATATGCTAATTTTATAACTTAGGGGAATATTATGATGTGAAGTATGTGGTAATTGCATATAGATTTATGACAATCAGATTTTTGTGATAACAAAGATGTTATGTTCTCATGATGACATGAAATATTTGGCATGTGGGTTATCTTCTAGATGTTATAATATAACTAATGCATCAGATGTATGTTGAGATGTGGTGATTGACAGGAAATCTAGTAATGGGTCTCGAGGGTTTGTTTATTTCATGATCTCATGGGTACCCATACCTTCAAGGGAGAATATGTAACACCATATGGGCTAGAGGCAAACTCAATCAACACTACATATGGTAGTGGTTCCTTTGTCTTGTATAGCTCTTGATCAACAACTCTTGAGGGGATTTGGGACCACCTTGAGGAGGCTAAGTCACTGATATTGGAGGCCAAGTGCCTGATATTAGAATGGGATGTTGAATTTTGGTGGGCGTGTAAGGAAATTTATTCCTGGGTTTGTGCTCTTATTGAGTGTGGAGCGAGTGGGCCAACCCTGTGAGATGCCCAGAAAAATTGAGTACTGGAACAAGATGCTTGCCTTGGGGCAACTAAAGATTGAGCCAGGTGCAATACTTAGAGCTAACATTGGGTTATGGTATAGAACGATAAGGCTTATGCTTGGTTCCGAAAGTGGGACAAAGGATAGAGATTCCTTGAGATTTCACAGATGTCGTGGAAATTTTCAATGCCTGCCGGTTATACTAGTTCAACAGAGCATCTAAGGAAAATGTGAAGTAATAAATAAATAAATAAACAAAATGTTAAATGACTCAACTTAACTTCGGGACGAAGCTCCTTAAAGAAGGGGCGTATGTAATGTTCCCTAATGATAATAATAATAATAATAAATAATAATAATATAATATTAAAATATAAGTATATAAATAATAAATAAAAAAGAAAAGATAATAATGATAAATAAATAGTAAAAGTGAATAAAGGAAATATAATAATAATAAATAAACAATGAGGAAATATAAGAATAATAAATAGATAAAATAGTAAATAATAAATTGGAGTTCTAAATAAATATATATATAAGTAAACCTAAAAAGTATTGAAAATAAGTAAAGTTACCGAAAGGTAAAAAGCAATAATATAAGGAAGAGTTAAATTAAAAGGAATAGTAAATTAAGTAAAACTTAAAATAAAGAAATAAAACTTGCATGTTTACACATGGAATGTGTGCATGTGGTCACCTTTCCATTTTTTTGTCTATTTAATGGATGTTGAGGAGGATGTGGTTCATCTATTCCTTCATCTATCCTCTTGGGAGAAAAGTGTTTTGAGACAAAGGGTTCCCTCGTAGTAATACATTCATTAAGGCTCGGGGGTGGCCAGTTGCAGAAAGATTATGTGTAGTTGAGCATACGGTTGGGTGGAGAGTCGTCCCCAGAATATTTGTTTAAGTTAGCTGAATTCAACGAGCATTCAACTCCAAAAGTACAAGGACTATCGTTGATACAGGTAAGTCATTTGCACTCATGTTTTTGAAAATTCTATGTTAAATAGTTGAATAATTGGGGTGTTGATCATAAACTACATAATTGATCTAATTAGTTGAATATTTTAATTTTGGGTTGTTACAATTTTAGATAATAAAAAATTAATATATTTCATTATATAATAGATTTTAAATTCTAACTTGAAAAGATAGGTTATATGTGTGTTAATTTATATTGAATAAAAAACTACATATAAGCTTTAGTATGTTGACACGTGTCGGATATTTTAATGTGGATGATAACCTTATCAATTGCGGTAACCTTAGAGGCTCATATATATATATATATTATTTAATATGTATTATATATATATATATATTTTATATATATATATATATATATGAAAAACTAGTAAACATCTACATTAAGTTTGGATATAAAATAACTTGAGCTAAATAAAATTTATCATAAAAACACATCTCAAATTTCCACAAAATGAGATTTATATCTTAAATTTTTTTATATGTCTTTACATTTTATAATCCCAAATAAAATAAATCTATGTTATTAATATAATTGAACTCATTTATATAGAGAAATAAGATACAACTCATATGCAATATTTTACTTCAATTATTTTTAGAAATATATACATCTTCACAATATTTTATACATAGTTATAAATATCGATGCCCAATATTTTTTCCACTACTAACGATTTTTAATAGCATTGAGATCGATACTACATTTGCTTTTTTCTTTTCTTTCTTTTCTTTCTTTCTTCTCTTATTATTAATGATTTTTAATATTACGTGTGCAACAATAATATTTTCAGTAGGTAACAAATTACACATCTATTTTATAATAAATTATAAAAAATAACCAAATATTAAAAAAAAATTTTTTTGCTGGTAAAGTATCACGATATTCAACTTTATAAAAATATGAATTTTATAATTTAAAAAAATGATAACACTAATTTAATTATATAATTAAAGGGTAAAAAATTATATTCTTAAGTCTAATTATAATTAAAAAAAATTACTTTATGACACATTTCACATTATTAAATTGATATGGATAAACTAATTTAATGTTTATGAACTATTTATATAGTTACATTAGTTATTCTTATTTTTTTTGTTCGATAAATGGATCTTTTCATTCATAAGAAAAATTTACATATAGCTTGAATTTCCAAACCAAGACTAAGATACAGTGGTTTTTTGAAACTAATAATCTTCCTACCAAAAACTGACTATGATAATGATAACCACATGGAAGACTCTCATTTCAAGAGGAAAATTCATGTGACTTTTGCATGACTTTCCCCTAGTTCACCTTTCAGTGTTTTCTTGGATTAGTGTCATGTTGCTATTGCAACCTCGTTTTTAGCTTCTTTACTCAAGACCACCATGAAGTCCATCATTTAAAACCAAGATTAAAGTGTCAGGTAATCAATTCCAACCATTTTCTTCGAAGATGGACCTTACACAAAATCATAACCTCTTGAGATAACATGTATTTAACATATTTTCCATGTCATTATGCCACAAGGGAAACCAGTCATTGGTCATCTAAATCCATATCTTCTAGCAAGTATTTTACTTTATCCTTTTCCAATGGGGACCTTATCATTTCCTGTAGTTATGAACTTTTCTAGTGCCCTTTAAGATACTTTTACGTTACATCTAAGCAGATATGGGATTCACCTTTTGTTGATTGCATGCTTGATGGAATTTTTAATTACTCTTGGGGCTCCTTTGAAGAGTCTATTTTTGATATAGGGATTTGATTAGGATTTGGTGTACCCTAGGCAATCAAATTTCTTCTTCATTGGGGGGTTTTCCATGAATCAAATGTATCTTTTTGAGAAGCATTTTTTTGAAACTATTCCTTGGTAATCATTGGACAATCCCTAATAATATGTCCATATTCATGACAATGCTGGCATCTAAAGGGGACATTCGTAATCTAGAGATTTCTTCCAAACACTATCATGATAGTATGTGTATGGATGGAAGAGAGTAGGATAAATTCATGTATACATAAATACATGCCTAAGAAGTGTACCAATAGCATGAAAAGTTTTTTGATGGCATTTTTGATGCCTTCAAGGCTTTCCACCTCCAAATATGGCTTGGGAAGATAATAGAGATGGTCCCACATCGAGGCAGCAAGGAAATTCTCCTTCTATGTATTATAATACTCATTCCAAAATCACATGAGGAGCTCTGAATTTTTGGAAAAATATGCCTCCCCTTCAAAATCCTTCGATCTATCTTCCTATCTAAACTATCATCTTTAAAAACAAATCCTGGCCCCTAACTCCAATTCTATTTGACATTGGGTGTTGCATTTATTTTAGATCCACCCAATCAAAACCTTTTTAGAGGGCCATAATAAATTTGCACATCAGTTCATGATCCTACATTTATTGGATATATTACCTAATATTACTATATTTAACCTCATAATTTGGATCTTGCACTTCCTTTCACACAAACCACCCTAGATTCTTAGGTTACCACAATGCATCTAATGAAGAGTTTGCTACGAAACCATAAGCCACATAATCCCCTCTTTGCCCACTTGATCTTTGAAAAGGATGCCATACGTGAGGAGATTCATTGGGAATACCAATGTATTTATAATTATTATGAACTCCCAAAGAGGGCAGGTCCCCCTCTTACAAAGTGAAGAATAGATAGATGGATATGTAAAAGAAACCCAAGAATTTATATAGTAAAACTTTAAATTTCATTTTAATTTTTTAAATATTGAAAATCATCTCATTTCAGTAGCTAAAGATATCTAATCTATAAAGGAGATTTAATGTCTAACATGAAATATATATCTATATATCTATATATATACTCAGAAAATAATAAATATGATGTTACGCTATTGTAGTGTTAGATTATAAAATAATATGTAAAAGTACAAAGTAATAAAAATATTAAGTTCTATTAAATTTACTATATTGTAAACAATTTATTTAAAAAAATTATTCATAATACTCATATTACTTTAAAATAATAATAATAATAATTCAATTTATGTTCTCAAAACTTCATCTTAAAATTTTATTATTTTAAATATATATAATATAGATAATATTATTAAACTTAATACAATTTGCTTCTATAAATATATAATAAATGAAAAATTAAAATATAATTATTCAAATTCATACTATACTTAAAAAAATATTTAACATTATAAATATTAAATTCACTCTAATTCAATTTAACCCAACCAATATATCTCAATTTTCATATTGGTAGCCATGGTTCTTTTTTTCCGTTGTTTTTTGGGTTCCTTTCGTGTTGTTACTTGCTTTTAACAAAATAACATTAAAGATTATATATTTTTTTAAATCTTTGCAAAGTATATTACGTTTAATATGTTTGTAATTTTATTATTTTCACAAAATAATAACTATATTAATTTAGATTTCAGTTTTTGTGAATTACATATTAACTTTTAATATTGGTTAATTAATTTTATTAAATAATATTTTACATAATTCTTTCATTTATCTTTCTCTTTTTTTCATCTATATTTAATTTCATAGTTTTACGAGTGTTTACATGTGAGAAACTTCATGGAGCTTATTTTTTTGTTTCCTTGATATAAGATGATGTGGTTGTTGTGTGAAGACCACATGGATTCCACTCATTCATGATGAATAAATGATCTAGAGGGGTTCTATTATTTCTTTGGAATATTTACAAGTTGAATATTAATGAGGCCAAATTGGGTTTTAATTGATCTTAAAAGTTGTATCTTAGTGGGGTCATAACATTCCTTCCAAGGCAAAGAGCCCAAAAAAAAGACTTCAAAACTAATAGACAATTAATTCAAGATTTGGGTGAATTTCTAAGCAATTTAGGGAGTTTTTCCCATGACACTTTCTTTCCTCCTCTAAAATCTCAATGATGAAGGTTCTTGTATGGATTATAAGGGGCCTTAATTGAAAAATCAAGCATCACATTCTAAAAAGAAAGATTTCTATAGAAAATCTTGATATCCTTTTAATACAAGAGACCAAATGTGATCACCTCATTCTAAGTTAGCTAGTTAGGTTGCATGCAACATACTAACGTCACACATTTATTTCTGAGATTTTAGCTCAAAGATTTTTCATCTTTTTAAATAATTTCTCAATCAGGAACCGACTACTTGGTCTAATGGAGATGATAAACACCCTCGAGAATGTGTTATGCATAAAGGGATGAAATGGAGTTTCAAGTTATGCCTACCTTTCTTCCTTTTTGCAGGTAATTCTATTAAGCTAATAAAATCTTGCTACTAAAATCTTATTTCCCATATCTTATTGTGGTTCCAAACCAAAATCATGCATGACCATACCAGTTGTATACCATGAACCCATGCATGACAATAATAACCTTGATAGCATAAAATTTTACCCAAAGAGAGAGCAACCCACTCTAATACCACCTTGTAATCACCTCCAACATTTATCAGCTTTCACCAGTTTTCCCAGGGTAACTATGAGTCGAGGGTCACTATGATGGGACTCAACCTCCTATATGATCTTAAGAAAATGGATTCGACAACTTAAGACCTTATTTACTTCCCTCATGTATTACAGGACCTCTAGGAGCTACCCAACCCTTCTAGGTGTCTAATGCCTAAGCTAAATCTCTTTTTGATTGACCTATTCTCTCAGTTGCTCCCATTACAAGGCCTCTAAGAAATTTTAAACATTCAGTTGCTACCATATTTCTTTTTCTTGTGACTATGAACTTTTCCAATCAGTTTTATACCATTGACCTTGAACTTTAAGCCATGTTTTCAGGGCTAGGACTAAAGCCTCTACCCAAAACTCAATAAAACTTCCAAGAATGATGAATAACATAGGAAAAGATATTATAAACCAAAAAAATGAAGAAGAAATTGACCAAACCCCTCCCAACAAGGACAAATATTTTATCAAACACATGGTAAACATGCAAACTACACATCATGAATGCATATTTGAACATAGGGATTTGAAACTTATCTGGAAGGAAAAATTCTTTTTCAAAATTTTTACGTAACACCAATTAGGTCATGCATTCATTAAGAAGACATTCATTAATTAAAATGTGATAAAAGCCATACTTAGATCTGGCATATAACCATGTCTATAACCAACATATTATCAAGTAGATAACAAGGATAGAACAACTATTAAAGCCACATAATAACAAGTATAATTACCCATCCATGACAAGAGAAACGTAGCTCTTATTAACCATATGCAACCAAGTCAGGGACTTCCATATACCACCTAACTTTAGATTGGGTTGAACCAAATGTTTCTTTCATCCAATCACCTCCACGTCATATTGCATGATTGAATGTGGAATCTCATGGGATAAACCAATCCACAAATAAACAAGAGAATCCATAGGGTAAACCACCTCCACCCTCACCATACGACAATCTCACTTGACCTAGTCCCTAGATCACAAAACCAAACTGAGCTTGGATGCCTCAAAATTCCTTCACCATCCCTTGAGGGATTTTCCTATCTCCACCCACCTATTTAGAGCTTCCTAGAGAAAACCATTTCCACCCCCAACCCTTGGGTTTTTCCTCACACCACCTCATGCAAAACCAAAACCTTTCATCAACCGATAGCTCAAACAAGAAAGAATCCCCTCACACCACGTTTACGCAAAAACAGGAAGGAAAGGCTAAAACCACAGTCGAAACCCGACAAAGCCCATGCAAACAATAACAAATTAATTGAATACAAACATGCACATACCATGCATGCCAAAACCAACTAGGAAATCATATATGCTACATGTTACCTGTAAGTATTCTCATTAAAGTTGTTTGATGAAACCTTTCCTTTATTGATTCTTGTGTTCCTTTGCTTTCCTTGTCCTTCCTTTTCTTGTTTACTTTCCTTGTCCTCTTCGTTCTCCTCTCCTCTTTAAGACTAATTGCAAAAAAATAGAAAATGGTCCCAAGTTGATGCTCTGATGTGTTTTTATTATTGATGTGCCTAATTTCTTCATTTTCATTAGTTTTCCTTGAATTTCCTCCTCACCTGCAACTTGTGACCTTTCACCTCCATTTAATTGTATTTTCCTTTATTTTCATAAACAAAATACCAATAATGGATTTTTACCTTTTCAAAGCCTTCGTCATTGCCTTTGCTAATTTCTCCTTAGCCATACAATTCAATGATGTTTGTGAAAACAATATGTATGTAAAATATTAGCAACATACAAACTTAATAGGGAGTGACAGAAGACAGAGCAAAAAGGAAATTGTGCAGAACTAGCGTTTGGGGTAGAATACTGGAGTTGGGTACCAGGGAGGGGTGCGAAGGGGGGAGTTCTACTCCCTCCTACATTCATGTAGCCTCTAATCATTTCAAGAAGCCCATGGAAGTGGAAATCGGGTATACAGAAAGAGGAAAGAGTTAAACAATAGAGAAGAAAGGATGGCAAAAATGCAGGAGGAAGTCAAAAGGGAGAAATGTAAAGAAGTAGACAGTAAGAAAGTTGACCCTAGAATTCAAACAAGACAATGTAAACCCAAAGCTTCCATCACACCCCGAGTGGTGTTAAGTGACCTAGCCCTACAAGTGCATAGGGAGCACATGTCGAGTTATGCAGTGATTTGAAAATTGATGGGGTTATGGCCTACAGAGAAGACCCTACACACATGGATAAGGAACCATTGGAAACCTAAGGGAGATATAGATCTACACCTTGGATCCAAGGGTTTCCTAAGAGTTGTGTTTACAAACCTCAAGGGTAAGGATAGGATATTTGAAGTAGGAACCTACTTCTATGCGACTACAGGTCTCTATATGAGACCTTGGGTGATGAACTTCGTCCTTGAGCAAGAAACATTTACTTTGGTGCCAGTACAGATAAGACTTTATTCCCTACCTCTAGATTATTGGCTGTTGAAATCACTAAAATCCATAGGTGATAAACTATGGCATTTTAAAAAAATATTAGAGGCCACAGTGCATAGGAAATATACCTCCTTCACCAGAATATGCATGGAAATGGACCTTTCTGGGGCCTTACTGGATGAAAAAATTCGAGAAGTTTTTGATGAAGATCAAGTGGAGGCGGTGGATTAAAAGCACATACCCTTTAGATGCTCCAAATGCCATGAACATGAGCACCTCTTCAAAGACTGACCTTTAAATAAAATGGAGAGAAGTTTCAAAGCAACCTCAGGTAAAGAGACTAAAAGCTTTAACAAAGTTGGAGGCAAAGGAAAATGAGGAAGAAAGAACCCAAAAAAAACCTATGAGGAAAAAAAACCTAGTCATAATAAGTTCAAGATATTAGAAGAAGAAGAAGGGGAGGATAAAATGAAACAAGTTTTGAAGGACAATCTAGCAAAGAAGGAAAAGGGGGACAACATGGAGGATATACCTGACAAAAATCAACAACAGGAGGATCATCCTAGCATGATGGAACTTGATAGGGACTAAAAAATGACCTCAAGCGAAGTGGGAACAAAGGAACATGAGCTATAGTATGTACTAGAAATGGAACATCTCAGTTTAGAAAAGTTCCTATAGGAAGGAACTACCAAAGGAGTGGACTCACTACCTTAAGAGGAATTTAACAAAGTGCAATAGCTCTTCCTCTGGAGAACTCAAGCGAAGTGTTATGGGGTAAAAAGAAACCATGATAGTCAGGATAACGAAGGAATCAAAACTATCGAGGCAATAGAGGGAGAAGCTTCCAAGAACCCAGGAAGAAAAAGAGGAAGAAAAGGACAAAATGAGTTGCTGAATGAATGTGGAAAACTCATGATAAACTCAAGTAAGATGAAAGACCTAACTAGTTACTCATTTACAAATCTTTATTAATAAATCTTACAACATGGAATATTAGAGGTCTAGGAAGTAAAAGGAAACAACGAAATCTCAGCAATAGAATGAAGGAAGAAAAACCAGATTTGGTTTTTATCTAGGAAACAAAATGTTCTGTAGAAAAAATAAGAGAGATACATAGCAAGTGGCTTATTATGTATGAATATCTAGAAGTTAAATCAGAAAACATAGCAAGGGCAATTCTTACAATGTGGAACCCTCAAAAACTTGGCATCCTAGATGTTGAACCATCCATGAACTACTCTTTTGTGGTCATCCAACCTTTGGTGGACAAGGAAGTCTATCTGATCATGAATTTCTATGGTCCACAAAAGCTTGAATATAAATTTAAGCTCCTAAGCTCCCTGGGGGATATAAGAGAAAGACATATGGGCATCCCATGGATTTTGGGAGGGGATTTTAATATGATCAAATCTCTTTCCGAAAAAAAGGAGGGACTAGATCGCTAGGCAGAGCTTCCATAGCTTTTTAGAACTTCATTACCAATATGAGGCTAATAGATACAGAAACCTCCAATGGTCTCTTGACCTGGAACAATAAAAGGGGAGGGGCTGCTTGAGTGGCCTTTAAAATTGATAAATTCGTTATCTTTGAGGACCTTATCCTCTCAGGCCTTGACTTGTCAACCATGATTCTCCCTTTTGGAGGCTCGGATCACTACCCATATAGTTAGAAGCATCCTTTATAGGAACGCCAAGATATAGACCTTCCAGATTTGAAAATATTTGGCTTACCCACCCAAAATTCTACAACAATATTGAAAAATGGTGGGCAAAATATTTGAATGTTTAAGGTACTAAAATGTTCCTTCTGCAACATAGGCTAAAACACATAAAGCTCGGGCTTAAATATTGGAACAAGAATGAGTTTGGAAATATCCTCAACGCAATAAAAATAGTTGAAGGAAAGCTTCAGGATATTAACCTGGAGCTCATCACTAAGGGATTCACTGAGGAGGGTAAGAAGCAAGTTGATTCGCTTCATCAAGAATGGGAAGGCTTATGTAAGCAAGAGGAAATCTTCTGGAAATAGAAATCTAGAGTTCAATGGTTAAAGGAAGGAGACAGGAATACAATATTTTTTCACAAATCCAGTATGGATCATCGATCTCATAACAGGATTCTAAAACTGAAAGATACGCAAGGAAATCAACTCAATACCCACAAAGAAATAGAATCGGCTCTCGTTCAACATTTTTAAGGCATAGCAGAGGAGCCCCTCATAGATAGATCACATTTTATTAATGACTTCACTAAACACATTCCTAGGCTTGTGACAAGAGAAGATAATTATAATCTAAACAGGCGAGTGAATGAACAGGATGTCAGTGAATTCATCAAAGAAATGCAAAATGGGAAAGCTCCTTTCCTAAATGGTTTTAATGTTGACTTTTTCAAAGCATGCTAGAACATAGTCAAGCAAGAAATTTTGGAGGTGGTAGAGGACTCAAGGAAAAACAAAACTATTTTGAAAGCGCTCAACACCTCTTTCATAGCCTTGATCCCAGAGCAGGAAAATGCTATGACACTAGATAGATTCAGACCCATAGCATTATGCAATGTGGTGTACAAAATTATTTCCAAAATAATTACAAATAGGCTTAAGCCCCTTCCTCTAACTCTAGTGTGAGAGGAGCAAACGAGATATGTGGAAGGTAGACAAATTCTAAATAATATTATTCAAGCTCATGAAGTGATCCACTCTTTGAAGAGTAATAAGAAGCCATGCATTATCATACAAATTGACCTTGAAAAGGCTTACGACAAGATTAGTTGGGCTTACATCAGGGAAGTTCTAAAATCTTATGGCTTTGACCATAACTAGATAAGATGTGTAATGGCCCTCGTTTCCAGCTCAAGCTTTTCAATTCTGCTAAATGGCTCACTATCCAAAACCTTCAAGCCTACAAGAGGTCTTAGACAAGGAGATCCACTCCCACCCTTCCTCTACAAGGAATTTATACAAGACAAGATTTGTGCACTATAGTATCTCATAGGCTACAAGCCATACTTTTTAATACTTGTATCCATTTTCTATTTAGAGAAGTAGAGTATAGAAACTTCATCTTCTAGCTACATTTTCTCCCAAAATAGTTTAATAGGTCATATCTTGTGTCAAACCATGGTTTGTGAGTTTTTTTTTCACTATTCTTTATTTTCTGGATAATTTTAATTTTCATGCATACATAATTAATAGGAATTTATAGTTCTCAAATTCTAAAGAGAAATAAAACCCTAATAGTGTAGATTTTGTATTTTCAAATATAGTTTTATCATATATGTTTAACAAAACATCGAGTGGAATATCCACGATAGTTTATAGATCAAAATAGATTTGGCAAATAATCATATAGTAATAAATTAAAGTCTATTTTTTGCTAAAATAAGGTTAATGATCTATTTAATTAGTTAAGTATGTTGAAGGGGAGAGACTTGATGCCAAGAAGATGTGTGATGGTTACTAACAACACATCATAAAACTTGATTAGCTAGAAAGGACAAAGGATTTAGTAGATCCATGAGCATCTACTCATAATCAACATCACTTATTTACGAGCATAGTAAAAGGGAAACTTATACCTATTATTTTGTATATGTGTGGGTGCTAACTAAGTGCTAACCAAGTCTCAAGTCACACTAATAAGACTTGTGTGTCATGCAAATAATTGAAAATTTTATAATGGTGAGGATGCGAGGGAATCAAGGAAGAGGAGATTTATCACAAGGAACACCTCCTTGAAGAACCCCATTATCATAACTAGAGCTAGCTGTCATATTGTGCTCCCTAGAGGTAAATAATGAAATTTTAAGAGGGCACCAAACAATTGAAGGGGAAGTAGAGCACCTTCCATTAGGGGTGGGAAATCTTGAGGGATTGAGGGGCTCTAATAGATTATCTCCAACTAAGGACATTACTAGGGAGCTCCAAAATATTAACCTCCTAAAATTTGCTCGAAATCATACCAATGAACGAGTTGAAGCATAGTGAGAGGGAATGACAAGATGTTTCACACTAAGAGCATATAAATAGAGACATTCCAACTTAATAATGCTTATATTGATTCATATTATAATTAATAAAAAATTTAGTATGACTTTAAAATTCTTAATTATAAAAAGTATTTCAATTAGGTTACTAAATGTAAGTAGATGCAACTAATTTTTATATATTATAAACACTTTATTTAGAAGAATACTAACCATGTGTATATTACATTAAAAGAATTTTAAATAATGATAATTCATATTAGTAACCATGATATTTTATAATGAAGAATATTTTCATATTTAAAAATATGAAATTTATAAATAATATTGTCAAAGATGAGCATAAATTTTAGCAGTAGTCTATAACGCGACTTTTTGAAAGCCTTTCCGGCGGATTTTTCTAGTCAAAATCCGGCAGCAATTCATTGGAATCCCAAGTTTGATAGCTAGTTTCTGCACAATCAATTGCTCCCAGGGGTTTTTAAGGGCGCTGAATCCAAATATGCAGTTAAAAAACCATTTTAACTGCTTAAAAATCAAGATTTAACCTCATTTCTTCCACCGGATTCCGTCACCGGAATCTCCAAAAAGTCGCATTATAGACA
>APFE031635938.1:34178-63186 GCA_000404065.3 Pinus taeda | reverse complement strand
AAAAAAAAAAAAAAAAAAAAAAACGACTAACTATTACCTTGACAAGCCTCTTTGTCCTAATAATTCCCACCTGAATATCTTGCCACCTGATCACATGCCTAGGATCATAGACATATTTTTTTAAAATTGATACATGGAAAACATTGTGAACCCGGATGTGGCTAGGCAGGGCGAGTTGGTATGCTACCGGCCCAACTTTTGCCAGCACTTGGAAGGGTCCACAATATCGGGGTGCTAACTTAGCGCAACCGCTCCATTGTAGTGTACTTCTCTTGGCTTGAATCTTGATGTAAACATGGTCTCCCACCTGATATTCCTTAAATCTTCTTTTCCGATCTGCAAAAATTTTTTGTCTGTCTTGGGCAGCTTTCAAATTAGCTCGTACCCTTTTTACCATGTCTTCCATTTCTTTAAGCATATCAGGTCCCAAACTCAAACTATCCTCTGGTCCACCCCAATTTGAAGGAGTACGGCACTTTCGCCCATACAAAACTTCAAAAGGACTTAGTTGTGTTGAGGTATGGTACCCATTGTTATATGCGAATTCTACCAAATGTAGATACTCTTCCATAGCGTAGGCTGTTGCATCACGTAAGTCCTTAACATATCTTCGACCACTTGGTTTACCCGTTCCATCTGCCCATCTGTTTGGGGATGATACGCTGTACTGAAGTTCAGCTGAGTCCCCAATTCAGCAAACAATGTCCTCCAAAAGGCTGAGGTGAATTTCACATCACGATCATAAATTATTGTTTTCAGAAGTCCATGTAATTTAAATACATTCTGCATAAAGACATGAGCAATCTGCATAGCCTTGTATGTAGATTGTACAGGTATGAAATGTGCGGCTTTACTCAATTTGTCTACTACCACCATTATAGAATCGTTGTTTCTTTTTGTCTTAGGCAACCCAGTGATAAAATCCCTGGAAATGGTTTCCCATTTCCATTCTGGAATAGGTAGTGGCTGCAACAGTCCGGCTGGATGTTGATGTTCTGTTTTAATTTGTTGGCATTCCAAACACCGAGCCAAGTACTCGGTCACATCCTTCTTCATTCCTGGCCAGAAATAATTGTTCCGAATTGCAGTAATCATCTTCTGATAGCCTGGATGTCCCGCATAGTGACTAGTGTGAAACTCATCCAAAATCAGATTTTTAATTTGACTTTGGTTGGGTACATATATTCTTCTTTTGTAGTATAGCATACTTGCTTTATCTAGTTCAAATTCTTGTTGGTCTCCCTCACTATTAGTCTGCTGTAGTTGCTGCTTTATTTGCTCATATTCAGCATCCTGTTCTGTTGTTTTTTGTACTGTTTCTAAGAGAGTACTTTTCCAACTACTTAGGGAGATTTGGTATAAGCTTTGTACCTTTCGACTTAAGGCATCAACCACTCGGTTTTCCTTTCCTTGCAAATGTTTAATATCAAAGTCAAAGGTGCTTAGGAAGTCCGCTCACCGAGCTTGTCTTGCGTTTAAAGTGGGCTAGCTGAAGTAATTAGTTAGACTATGGTGGTTGGTCAACAACAAAAACTTCCTTCCCATAAGGTAGTTCCGCCACATCTTCAAGGCATGTATAACAGCGGCCAATTCCAGATCATAAGCAGAGTATTTTTGTTCATGTTCTTTTAACTTTCTTGATTCATAGGAAATCACTTTGCCTTCTTGCATTAAGACGCCTCCCAACCCCTCCTTGCTTGCATCAGTACATACCACATATTCTTTGTCAGGATCAGCTATACTCAAGATAGGTGCTATAGTAAGCAATTGCTTTAATTGTTCGAAGCTTCTCTGGCACTCAGGGGTCCACTGGAATGCTCTTCCCTTTTTCTCCAAAGATGTGATGGGGAATGCCACTTTGGAGAAACCTTTCACAAATCGTCTATAATATCTGGCTAAACCCATAAAGGACCGGATATCCGCAACATCCTTTGGTACAGGCCACTCCATTATAGCCTTTATCTTTTTAGGGTCTACAATAATGCCATCTTTGGTGATTACATGGCCTAAGTACTAAATTTCCTCCTGGAAAAAGTCACATTTACTAAACTTGGCGTATAGCTGGTGTTCTCGAAGGGTATGTAGCACCATTCTAAGATGTTCCTGGTGCTCTTCGACCGTACGGGAATAGATCAATATGTCGTCGATAAATATCAGCACAAACCGATCCAGGTATTGATGAAAAATACTATTAATTAAACACATGAAAGTGGCAGGGGCGTTAGTTAACCCAAAAGGTAATACCACAAACTCATAATTCCCATACCTTGTTCGGAAGGCGGTTTTAGCAATGTCCTCTTCTTTAATCCGGATCTGGTGGTAGCTTGATCGTAAATCAATCTTAGAGAACACAGTTGCTCCTTTCACTTGATCGAACAGTTCGTCAATCCGTGGTAAGGGATACTTGTTTTTTATGGTCAGTTTATTTAACTGACGGTAATCAATGCACATTCGAAGGGTTCCATCCTTTTTCTTGACGAACAATACTGGGGCTCCCCAAGGCGACACGTTAGGTCGAATGTAATTTTTATCTAATAATTCTTGCAGTTGCATCTTCAATTCTGTTAACTCAGGCACACTCATTCTGTAAGGTGCTCGTGATACTGGAGTTGCGCCTGGTATCAATTTGATAGTAAAATCTATATTTCTTTTTTGGGGGTAATCCGGGAATTTCCTCCGGAAATACATCTGCAAATTCTCGTATTACAGGAATGTTATCTAGGGTTGTTGCTTTTCCTTTAGAATCTGCAAAACCCACGTGAATAGCATACATCTGGCACCCTTTTCGAATACATTTCGCCAGCTGGGTTGCGGTTATTGGTCGGATTTGCACTGGTCGCTGGATCCCTTGCATTTCTTTTCTATGTCCATTCTGATCTTTATAATAAATAACCTTAGTTTTGCAATCAACTAACGACTAGTGTCTTTCCAACCAGTCCATACCAATTAGAACATCGTATGAATCGAGAGGAAGTACATTCAGATCTGCCACCACTGGTTCTCCAGCTATTGTAAGCGAACAATCCTTAATTTTTGTTGTGACTCGCCTCTTGGCTCTTGTAGCTAGTTGTACTAGCCATGGGTTTTTAAATCTAACAGGCTGTAAGTTACAACGCTCTACTATCTTTGGACTCACATAACTTAATGTAGCGCCTGGGTCAATTAAAACAGTTATAGTAAGGTCTGAAATCTTACCTTCAAATTCGACCATGGTGGGTTGATATTCCACCTGGCGATCGTCCAAAGCTGCGTTAGTTCTGGGTATGCTACGTCCAACTTCACCAACAGTTGAGGCTTCATGAATTTGGGACAGTTGTTCCGTTCCCTTCCGCTGTGGGCAATTTTTAACATAGTGTGGTCCCCCACAACCCCAGCACTGTACCTGGGGTCTGGCTGTCCCCTCACTGTCCAGTCTTGCATGTTGTTCATTGATTTTTGGTTCATTTGTTGTCTTAAACTTGGATGCAGTTCTGGTTACATTTCTGTTATTTGGTCCCTTGCCAATCCCTTTGCCACTGCGACTACCTTTATTTAGACCATTTGACTTGAAGCCCTTCCTTTCATTCCATTTCTTGCTAGCAGTCTCTCCTTTCTGCTTGCTTTGTTGATAACAAATCCTGGCTTTACGAATGGATTCATCCATTGACTTAGGATTATCAAATTCAATCATTTCTCGCATATATGGGGGCAGGCTGCTAACAAAACGTTGCACTTTTGCTTTTTCTTCCCTTATGTATGGCACATAATGGAGCAAGGAGGTGAAGCGGGTAATAAATTCATCCATCGTCTGCTGTCCTAACCGCAGATCATGGAACTCTCGCACTTTTTCATCTTAAAAATGTTCAGTTAAATATCTCTCCTTGAAGTACCTTTGAAAATTTTCCCAAGTGATTGTTTGCTTCGTCACTCCCTTCACTATCTTGACTTCCTCCCACCATAGGGTGGCCTTCCCTTGCAGTTGGAAAATAGCCAACTGGGCTTTAAGGTTATGGTCAAACTCGTACAGTTGAAAATATTTATTCATATTAATCAACCATGCTTCCGCCACTTCTTCCTATTCTCCGTCAAAATGTGGTGGCTTAATCTTGTGGAATTCTCCTTGTAACTCCATTCCTTGTCTCTTTGAGGTTTGCTGCTCCAATGCGTTATCAGAACGCTCCTCTTGTTCTTCAGATCTCTCAGGTGGTACATGATCATTCTGTTCCTCTGACATCCTCTGCTGTTCTGTACTAGGATTAATTGGCAGTTGATTCTGTCTATCAGACAAACTTTTTAAAATCCTTTCCTATTCTATTGTCAGTCGTGCATTGTCCTCTCGTAATCGAGCCATTTCCCTTTTAAGTTCTTGCACTGTTTCCAAGATTGCTTGATTGGTAACTCTGGCTTCTTCCCCAAGTTGTACCCATAGTTCTAGGTTATTTTCAGGACCATGGGTCCCTTGCCCCACTGTGTACCTATGAGATGTACTATCTGCTCTTCTCATGTTGTAATCCCCTGGCTTCTGCTCCTGTGCTTGTTCATAGTTTTAAGTAGCAGAATAACAAAACATTAGCATGTAAATAGCAATAATTATATATATAATTTCTATCTCTGATACTTTCATATGCATATCACTATTATTCATTTTTTTTTTATATTGTTTTGTTTCCCCAGAGGCCTGAGTTTTGTAACTGGGCTCTGATACCATATGTCACGACTCTTACTATGAATACCCCCGCATGCATAAAAAAAAATTTATAATGTTTACTTTCCAATGGTTACATGTAAAGTTACATGAAGGGATTAAAGGTTACAATTGACTTGCATTAATAGACTTTTCGATATGTTGTGCGGAAGGCGTACTGTATGGATCCTGGCAGTACACAATTCATGATTTTTGATCCCAAGGTTTTAATGTCAACCGCCAAGGTTTGCCATGTGGCTTACCTACAGCGCTTACTTATCCTTGCGCGCTAGCGACTGCGATTGTTATTAACTCCTCTGGACAGAGATCCGCTCTCGGGATCTTGAGACGAGATTGACGGTGATGGGGAAGAGCTCTTGTCCATCGAACGATGGAGAGCTAATCCCATTTTTCAAAGTTATTTCATTAGGGTGTGACGCTTGCAGGGTATACACTTGCCTCCAGAGAGTTCATTTGGCATTTCCGCCGCGGCTTCTATAGGAGTCTCTCGTCTTGTCTCTGTTGTTTACGCCAAGCCAGAACCCTCTGTTACTTTGTCGACTGCTCTGGTAGAGGTATACTAGTTATTCCTTCATATTACAGTTATCTAGTATCATTCATCCGCGGTGATGGAAAAGACATTCTTTTACCTTCTGCCTGATGTAGGTCATATGAGTGTTCGGGGTTGTCTGCTACCTTGTTTCGCTTCCGAGGCGTTGTTGCAGGTTTCATATGTTTTGCTCTACCCAGATTCAAGCCGAGGTATTGCCGATACAGGTAACCTCTGTTTTTAACACTTATTCGCAGATTATAATTGATGGATTATGGTAACCCAGATTGCTAATGGATTTATATGATTTGTTACAGGTTGGTTACTCGTTAGCGCGATTGGAGAATGGTAGCCATTCGTTCCTGTTCGTCGCCTCCAGGTGAGTCTATTTGTTTCATGGGTCATTCGACTCTGCATCTTGGGTGCCAGTTCTCGGGTTGACCCGCCGTTTGCTGACAGGTTCCTCTATTTATCGTTGAAGCCTTCAGTAATTTCTCGGCTGTGGTTTACTGCAAGTTGTTCCCGACCTGGGGTTTCTTGTTTCAACTGTGTGGATATTTGTTAAATTACCATTCACTGCTCATGGACTCTCATCCATGGAGTTGTAAATATTTTGTGACATTTGACCATCCTCTAGCTGTTGAGCGAGTCGCATGTACAAACTAATATACTAATGTTATGGTTCTTGGCTTTCTTGACATCGAGCTAACCTACTTTCAAGCTCTTAATATATATATATATATAATATATATATATATATATATTATAACTTTGTATTTATTGGCGTATTACCATTTCTTTTCATGGATTTATGAAGTTCTTTTATCTCTGGAATTTAGCTCCGAGCTAGGTCCTGAACCCTTAGATTGTTTTCTACGGGTTCGCCCTCACGGCCTCGACACAGTTTATTTCATCTAATGAAAGATTTATTTCTCATAATGCTAAGTTAGAGTTCTGTATAATTGTTTTGCATATATACATATTCTGGTTTAATGTATACATGCATGGTTCCTATTTAGGGATTCTTTTACTACAGGAATCCTTCGTATTTATTCACCAACAGTATGGTTTTATATGGGTTTTCCTAATACCTGAGTATTGAACTTCTTATAATGTTTTGAGTTATCATCCTTTAGACTTGGTTATTATGTACTTCGGTGGAACCGTCTTAGCACGCAGTGAATGACAATGATTCACGATTTCTTGCGGCATTTAGTTACTTAATCATGATATTTATGGAATCTCTTCCACAGGGATTTGGAACATAATACTATTCTGTAAAATATAATTCGAGTTTCCTGTAAGAATTATCTATCTTAAGGAGTTTACTTAAGTTCTTGTTCACGGTTGCATTTAACAAGATAAGGGTTTCCTCCTATCTTTCTTTTATAGGTCTTTTACTCTGTCTGTTGAGTTATTGAACAGTCTGGAATGTTTTCTTATTTAGCTCCGATTAAGATCGCCTATATTTCTCATAAATGTTTTTACTATTTATTTGTCGCTTACAGCCTGCTGGTTACCCTCCTATTATTGAGGAGTTACCTCTAGCTAGTGAATAATTAAGGTTACTCTATATTGATTTAGCCCCAATACAATAGTTTCTGAAATACATTCCTTATTTGTTTATATCACAGAATACTGTTAAGTCTTTTATATACTTAACCAAATGATACAAACACAGTAACTGTACAAAATTCCACAGTCATACTTACCTGTGTAATTTTTCTGTAGGCTTCCACACCTCTTCAGGTTTAGGAACAGGAAACTGTCCTTTGCTTGTCAATCCTCCCAACCATGAGACTAATTACTAGAATTATGTCTCCCCCCAAGCTTATTGCCAGACCACTGTCTTCAGCAATTTTTTTAATGCACAACATGTGCCATGTTATCTGGTCCCTACCAGACTTAACATGCTTTTCTTTCTTCTCCGTATGTTCCCTAACAGCCCGGTTTCCTCCATCCTTTCTAAGGAAGGAGCAAAAACAGTTAGGGTTTCTCTTCCCTTCTTGACAACTGTGCTTTTAATATCTATATTCTTTTTTTAAAAGAAACATTATCATTAAGAGAATAACTTCCTTACTCGAAGTTACTGAATGTAATTTTCTTTTATTCATACTCAAGTTTCATTACACAAAGTAACAATAATCTTTATCCCAATATTATATATATATATATATGTGTTTTTTTTAAAAAAAACAAAAAAGCAATTTTATGAATTACCGGGTTCATTACACATAATACCTTTAAATACTTTATATAGTATATAAAACCAAGTGTTATATAGTATATACAACCAAGGATAAAGATGCACTTCTCTCCCATCTAAGAAAAGTTAAAATAGCTTAAATTATTATTTCTATCTTATTTTGAAAATGCATAGAAAATCAATTTTAATTTCAAATATAGCTTATTATTATATAATTAATATAAAAGTACCGTTAACATAATCTATTTTCCAAATTTATTTAACGAGATATATATTATAAAAAAACATTACAACGATTCAAATAATTCAAGCAATTCAAGTCAACTATATATCGAAATGGGTGTTATAATACTCACTGTCGAAAGTATGCACAGTACTATTTCTTCCAATATAAAACATGCGATAACAATGATTCCTACATGTAGAACCAATGCTCTTTTCCTAAAAGAAATTTCATCTCATCTATTATTGGGTATCTTCCCCACATATGCGGGTTCCTAAATCATTTAGGATTACATTCTCTATATTTTTATTTGGGAAAGGGTGCATCCCCAATTTAAAATACTCGTGGCTTTTTTAACGCTAGTTTAATTTGCAAATTATGTAAATGTGTTGTGCATTTTATGATATTTTTTTTTTTTTTTTTACGGATTACATTCTCTATTTAGTATAATATTTGGGAAAGGGTGCATCCCAACCTTAAAATACTCGTGGCTTTTTTAACGCTAGTTTAATCTGCAAATTATGTAAATGTGTTGTGCATTTTATGATACTTTTTATTTTGATTTTTTTTAATGAAGCAAGGGATAATATTTATGTAACATGAATATGATGCAAATTTAGTTATAAATTTTATTTAGGAAAAAAATCTCATAATTTTTATTTGGAAAAAAAATTCTCATAATTTTTATTTGGAAAAAAAAATCTCATAAAATAATTTATAGGTGTAGTATATATTTCTAGAGATGTAGAGTTTATAAAATAACATTATTTCGTAAAAAATTATAATATTATTTTAGTTATTGTAATCTAATAACTTGTTAAATGTAAAATTATATGAATATGAAAAATAATTATACAATTATATATATATATATATATATTTTTAGAAAATCACATATTTTTGATTAAATGGTTTCCCTTGTGTATATAAATACAAGTAAATATAAACTAATATATAAATATTATATTCATTAAATTATTCTTTATAATTTCTAAACCCAAATAGAAGGCTATAGAACTTTTCTATAATAAGAATCATAAGCTAAAAGTAAACCCCCTATACCCCTATATTACTATAGGAGTGGGGAGAATGCCCAAATGTTAATGATAGTGATTCTTTCATAATTTCATCTAGATTTTCATTTGGTAACTCTATATATATGTTGAAAATATAGATTAGAAAGAAGAGATTTTTTTTTTTTTTTTTTTAACTATATTAATAATTAGAAGAATAAATATTTTTTTGTATTTTATTTATGGAAAATGTGAAATTCCTGTAAACACTTTTGATATCTCCTTAAGAAGCAATTCTCATGATCAATTAAAGAATAAATAATAAAATTTTATTGTATTAATTCTTTAACGTCATATTTAAATCATAGACTATATTTCTCTTTTACAAACACCATCTCTTCCTCGACAAGCCCCACCAAATATAATCATAACCATTTGCTTTATATTTTTTCAAATTTTTCAAAATATTTCTTTTGTAGGTTTCTCTATGGTTTCATGAGAATAATTAATTTGAAAAGTAATTTTTGTAAGTTTTTATATGCTTTTATGAAAATAATTAATTTGATAAGTAATATATATATGAGAAATCCCCATGTTTCGAAATATAATCTCTATATAATCTTTATGTTATAACGCAAAAATATATATTTATTCATTAACAGCTATTCATCCTTGAAATATTTATCAAAAGGATTAGATATTGAATTTTTTATTTTTCTTATTCATGTATTAGGTTTAGAATATTAGATTGAACTTATTTTGTTTAATAAAATTGTGCTAATATGTGAGTAATAGTTTCATTACTTTTTTTTACAAGAAAATACATATTTTGGGTCCTTTCATGTCCTCTTCTTATAATTTTCTTAGTCATTTCTTATTATTTGAATTATTTTTTTCCATAAATTTTTCCATACATAATATGCTTAAGAGAAACAATTTCCACTATTTCACAACTATTTCTCTATAGATCTATATGGAAAATTACTCTTCAACTACTACAACTTTTAAAAATAAATATATTAACTTCAAATTACACTTTTCATACATTTAGATATCTTAAAATTATCTATTCATCCCATCCAGAGACCTGCCCTACTCTTCCTCTATCACTTTTTCAAACATCACTTATCGACCATTTTGCCTACAATAGAAACCTTTTAGCTAGTTATTTCCAAATAACCAAGACATTTTCATAATATTTTATCAAACATCTAATGTAATCATCTATTAACCCTAGCATTATATCCTTCACTATCATTATTTTTTGTCGTAACTTTTATTTTTATTAATCTCCTCTAACTTTTAACTTGCTTAACCAAATGAATAAAACCAATGTGAACACCATCCACTTACCACTCTTAATTTTTTATTTATTTGCATTTTACCAATAAACTACCTTCTATTTCTCTTCTTAAAAACACTATTTAAAAAAATCCAAATTTACTTATAGTATTCCTTTTGAGTTGTAAGATAAAACAATGTCAATATACGTTAGTATTTTCCAACATTATTTTTACCACAATCAATCTACCTTACCTTGATAACATCATACCACACCAATTAATCACTATTTAATTATCTTATAATGCTAGTTCCAATTCATAGATGTATAGTCATTAAATTTTACCTAGAACTACATATATTCTTATATTCAACGAAATTATGAAAGAGAAAGATAATAAATGATAAAATTTCATAAACCTAGTTATCTTTCTAATTCCTCATCCGTGTCATTGAATAGAATTGAGGATTTGACGACATTCACTTCCATCTATCTTGCATTATTGTACAAATCAAGAATTTCCTTATAGATTTGTACTTCTCTTACTAATACAAAATCAAATAGAATGAGACAAAGAAAGACAGCGCCCAATCTTCATGGTTTTTATAGTATCTTTCCCTTTTGAATTATTTACCATTTTTTAAGCCTTTTGGAAACCAATAACAATGGGAAATGATGAACACATTAAGGCTCAATACGTATAGTAAAGTGTAAAAATTTGAGAGAAAGTTAATAATCATTAAAAATGTAATTTTATTTTTTCTTTTTAAAAATTCAAATTAATAAAAAAATAATTCTATCTAATAAATTTTTGAAAATTTTTTGAGTAAAATATTTTTATTTTTAATTAATTTTTTCTCAACAAAATCGTAAAATATTATCTCATAAGATAATTTTATTCGCTAAATTTTCTCTATACTAAAATAAGGAAAATAAAAAACTTTTTAAACACTCTAAAAGGAAGAATTATATATATTATATTATATATATATATATTACAAAAAAAACCAAGAGAATCTTCCATAATCCAATTCACACCATGTATACTCCTCCCTATAGAAACTACCACTAACTTGACGTAGTGCCCACTTACAATGTCGTACATCACTTTGTCAAACATAGAAACCATATTTTGCATGTTTATACCTTCTAAACTTCTTCTGCTATTTTAGCGGAATCATGAATTTGTTAATATATAGAAAACTAAGATGTTTCTCCAAGATTTCCCGATCAAGGTGCAAGATAGCTCATTACCCATCTCAAGAATTACGTCATGTGTAAATTGATAATTCAAAGGGTTGGAGGGCATCTCAACCCATGCCTTTGCATGATCGATTATGAATGTGGGGGTGGTAGAGCGCATGGGATACGTAAATGGTGATGTGACAAGCAGCAAGGCTTTTAATCTCCAAGTGGGAAGGGCTCATCGTCCCAAGTATCTATTTGTCCTGTGTTGGGGTTTGGCTATTAGTGGTAAGCACAGGGACTAGGGAAGCGCTCTCTTGTTTGCAAGGAATGTTGGGTTTGCTTCTTATACGCGGTTGGTCCTCTTTGGTTCATGGCTTCTCCCATGGGTATGTTTTTCTCTTTATCTCCCCTCTCCTACTGCGACCTCTACATTCTTCTAATGTTTCTCGATACTTTTATGGCACTCTTTGAAATATGTTTCATGTGAGAAATGGGAATCATATTCAATTAAATCAGAAAGTTTCTGTTGTTTTTCCTTATCTAATGTATTCTATTTCTATGTCGGTATCCATCTTCTTTGGCTTTCCTTTGTTTCAAATGGGAATGCATTTTCAATCTCTGGTTTGGAATCCTCTGGTGGATGGTTTTATATTAGTCGATGTTGGTTATATATTTGAATTGTTGGTCCTAAGCATGGGAAAGAGTCTAAATTCCCTTCATCTAAGTTATGGCGACTATGGTGTGGACCTCACTGTAATTGGCCTCAGGGAGCTGGTCTATGGAGAATTTTACCTATGGTGGCAGAGTAACCTTGGTTTATCTTTGTATATCATCTTAGTTGGTCACGAGGTGTTGATACACAGTTATAAGCATCAATGGCGTTTACTCCATTCAACCCTTAGTTTTAATGAAAAGATTGAGCCTAACAAACTTTTCCTATTTCTTTCATGTTGTGTTATTGTGTCAGGTCCTCAGAACCTCTGTAAACACCTTGATTGCGTGCAGACGATTTGTTTCTAAATTTTGGCTTGTTTTGTTTGGTTGACGGTTTGCATCTCTGTTGTTTGGTTGATAATCAAATGGCTTGCCCATCCCTTGGAGCTAGCTGTCATGTCTCCATCATTTTTTTTTATATGGTATTACCAATGTATGAATGGTTCCCATGTCAATGTAACTTTGTAAGTTATTATTTTTACTTGCTATCCTGGCCATCTATAACGTTTTTAGGGCAACCAAATTGTTAGTTTTCCGGTGATAATAAAGACTCGGTCCTACCTATTCTGGCTTCATTAAATAGGTAACACCTTGAGAAAACTCACATCCCCTCATGATCTGCAAGGTGGTGATACTGGTTGACATGTGGCAATTCTTATTAATTAAACATTTGATTAAGTGTATGTTTGGGTATGTTCTTGGGTTCTGTGTTTAATCTCATTGCTCTGCCTTGTGCGTGGCACAGGCAGACTCATTTCTTGTAGCCTCCAATCTCGGGCTTGTCACCAAATTGATGGAGGTAATGATGGTTTGTAAATCTACGATTCAGAATCCATCCAGGGTTAGGTCAACCATATCTCATTTGTTATGTTGTTCTTCTCGCTTTGGCGCCAACTCCATTCTCCTACTGTTTTGTTCCTCCACGACATGTTCTATTATTGTTCTAGGCATTGAATGGGTTAGGAGCTCTCAGAAACAGGTTATGGCACCTGTTCTATTTGGTGAAGGCCAGGTGAGTATTCTAGTTTTATTTCTTAGAATTCTCTGCCATTGAAACTCTTCCCTGACATGCGTTTTCCTTAACTTTGTTAGCTAATGTTTCCTATGGTTCTTCGTATGTAGGGTCCTTCTTCCAGGGTTCTGGAGCTATTCACTGCTGTTGCATGGTAAGCAATTTACTAGACTCCTTTGCCGAAATCGTGGGTAAGGGGTTTATCTCTAGATTGAAGGCTTTTCAGCTGAGCTTGACTCCCCTACATAACTGGACAGGGTTTTTGATTCCCACTATTGTACTAAGTTTGTTTTTCCAGTTAACTTGTAGTCCCACAGAGTTTAGAAATGTTATGTGATTGATTGGCTGTATGTTGTAGAAGTTTTAAACCCCTATGTGACCTTCATGTAGAGGGTTTGACTCCCAGCATGAGGCTCAAATAGTGGCTATTTAAATGTAATTTATATATTAAACCTTGCCAGGGATTAATCCCGTGGCATATATATTTGTTTTATGGACATCAGTGTTTGGAATTACTCGTCCAAGATTAACCTCGGAGATGTCAGTCAAATTTATCATGTAATTTATTGCTTCCTTCATGAATTCATCATGCATGACTATATATATGATTCAAAGGTTTTTCTATTGGTTGTTTATCATCCATGACACATCTGTTACATATTATCATGTGATTTTTCCTTAAATCTTTGTTTCCTGTTCGAATGGTAAGGGTACACGGCTAGGACAGTCTCTGTCGGGATTCTTCATTTGTTTTTCTTTATGGATTGTCAAGGGTTTCAGGGAAACCACTCTACCTGAAAATTACTTCCACTCATTCTTACTATTATCAGAGAATTTTGAGGGTTTAATGTCCCTATCTATCAATGTTTCCTTATTTCCTTGTTTTTAAACAGTTATCAAAGATTAGATGTAGCATAGCGCTATATATCAACTATTCCTTATCTGTTACAGTTAGCAGAAATTGTTAAAATGGTTCCACACTGTTTCTGTGGTTCCCGCTTTTATTATTATGAAAATTTCCAAAACATTTGAGAGGCTAAATTCATTTATCGTCTGAAAATCTAATTGTTCTTTGTTCTTTAAGAGATGTCTCGGTTAATCAACATCGCGAAATTCGCTCTTTTCTTTTAAAAGGATCGTTCTTCAGTGGATTCCTGCCATGCTTATTCGCATGACTCAAGGTGTTGCCATTTTGGCACTCCAGAACCCTTCTCTGCCTGTGCCTTAAGGTAGAAATGTACTAGGGTTTTGTACACCTTTACCGCCTCTATGTTTTCTATGAAATATATGTAAGACTTTATGCACTTTCCCTTGGCATTAAGCCCTATAGTTTCAGTTTTCAATTCCTATATGCCCAGGGTTTAACAATGGAGAAAAATAAATGTCCTTGCCAAGCAAATAACTTACCCCTACCCTTAAGGGTTTCTCTGTCCTTAAGAAGGGACCTCGCATAGCTCAAGTTCCTTTATAACCCTACAGTTTTTCCTACAGTGACGCAACTGTTATAAGCTTTTCCAAAGCCTACGAGGTTCCTAAGTGTACCTCCCTCTCCCATTTCTGTTTTACATGCTTATGGCATTAATCAATCTGTCATCATTATTATTAAATTGTTTCGAGAGTTATACCTGTACAAAAGTTACTGTTACAATTCTCAAGTCCTGTAAATGACTCAACTTAATTAGGCACAACAGTTGTAATTCTTTGTACCTGTCTATTCGATGTTCCAATATTACTTCAACAGAACCACTCACCTCTGCTCCCTGCACTGTTGTGATCTGCGTAGTTCTACAGAATCAAAGCTTCCACTTGTCTTCCGCTTCTAATCTGCCACCCAAACTTGAGATTCATCTTTCAGGACCAGAATCTCTCCTTCGTGCTCTCCTGCAAGACCACTATCCTCAGCAAGATATCTGCACTTAGTGCTTGGCTATCTGGTCCTCACCAGACTTAGCCATTTTTCTCTTTATCTTCCTCTTTTTCTTCTGCCTGTTCTCACAATACATACTAACTTTCTTCCTCTCCTTTTCCTCTGGAAACCTTCCCAGTCAAGAGAGGTAGGTAGAGTTGCAATCACTGCAACCGTTTTTCCCAACTTCCCCCTCAGAAGTTGCCAGCATTTCCAAGAAAACATTTCTTATCTTGTTAAAGAAATCATAAAAATATTATTAAATTCCAAAACAAATAATAATGTCATATTCAATTTTTTTTTTTTTTTTTTTAACCACAGTAAAGTAAAATATTTACATTTTTCCTGGGGCATTACATCTCCTCCTCCTGAAATTGGACATCATCCCGATGTCCGTTGACCATGAACAACCCTGGGTAAGCTTTTTTCATGATCTCTTCATCTTGTCAGGTGGCCTCATCAGGCCCAAAGTGCTGCCTCTACACTTTAACTTGGGTAATAGCTTGCTTCCGCAGTAGTACTTCTCTCCGGTCGAGAATGCTCAGTGGCTCGACCAAGATTTCTCCTTCCGGTTTGACCTGCAATATGCAATATTATAAATTAGTTTCCTTAAAAGGAAACTTTTGGACTGGTCTACTCGAAATAATTCTCACATGTACATCTTGCCATCTAATTACATGTTTAGGATCATAAACATATTTTTTTAATACAGAGACATGGAAGACATTGTGGACTTGGATGTGACTTGGCAGGGCGAGCTGGAAAGCCATCGACCCAATTCTTGCTAAGACTTGGAATGGTCCACAATATCGGGGTGCCAACTTGGTACACCCGCTCCACTACAATGTACTCCTCTTTGCTTGAATCCTTACATACACATGATCACCGAATTGGTATTCTTTAAACCTCCTTTTCTGGTCAGCAAAGTTCTTTTGCTTATCCTGTGCAGCTTTTAAATTATACCGTACCCTTTTGACCATTTCCTCCATTTCCTTAATCATTTCCGGCCCCAACATTAATTTTTCTTCTGGTCCACCACAGCTTGAGGGTGTGTGGCACTTTCACCCATACAACACTTCAAAAGGGCTCATTTGTAATGAAGTATGATAGCTGTTATTGTATGCAAACTCAACCAAGTGCAAATACTCCTCCCACTTTGTTGGCTGTTGCATTACATATGCCCTTAGCATGTCTTCTACCACCTGGTTTACCCGTTCTGTTTGTCCATCGGTCTCGGGGTGATATGCTGTATTGAAGTTCATCTGTGTTCCTAATTCTGCAAATAATTTCTTCCAAAAGACCGATGTGAATTTCACGCCACGGTCTGAAATTATCGTCTTCTCTAGTCCATGCAATCTAAACAAATTTTTCATGAGAATATGGGCAATCTGTACAGCTCTGTAGGTAGATTGCACAGGTATAAAATGTGTCGCTTTACTCAATTTGTCCACCACCACCATAATAGAATCGTTATTCTTCCTTGTCTTAGGTAGCCCTGTTATAAAATCCAAAGAAATGGTTTCCCACTTCCATTCCGGTATGGGTAATGGTTGCAATAACCTTGCATGGTGTTGATGCTCCGCCTTAATTTATTGGCATTCCAAACACCGTGCCAAATACTCGGCCACATTCTTCTTCATATCCAACCAGTAGTATTCTTTTCGAAGTGCAGTGATCATTTTTTGATACCCCAGGTGTCCAGCATAGTGACTGACATGAACTTCATCTAAAATCAAATTTTTAATGCTATTTTGATTGGGCACATATAGCCTCTTCTTGTAGTACAACATTCTAGCATCATCCACCCCATATTCTTGTTGATTTTCCTTACTGGTAGACTGTTGTACTTGCTATTTTATCTGTTGGTATATAGTATCTTTCTATGTTTCCTTTTTAATAATTTCCTTGAAGGGGATTTTCCATCCGCTATAGGAAATTTCATATAAACACTGTAATTTTCGACTTAAAGCGTCCTCCCCCCGGTTTTCTTTCCCCTTCAAATGTTTGATTTCAAAGTGAAAACCACCTAGGAAATCCACCCACCGTTCTTGCTTAGCATTTAAGGTGGGCTAGGTAAAATAATTGGTTAGACTGTGGTGGTCTATCAGTAATAAAAATTTTCTTCCCATAAGATAATGTCGCCACATCTTCAAGGCGTGTATGACGGCTGCCAACTCTAAGTCATAAGTGGAATATTTCTGCTCATGCTCTTTTAGTTTCCTTGACTCGTAAGCAATTACCTTCCCTTATTGCATCAACACACCTCCCACACCTTCCTTTCTTGCATTAGTGCACACCACATAATCCTTATTAGGATCAACTATGCTCAAAATGGGTGCAGTGGTGAGCAGGTGCTTAAGCTGCTCAAAACTTCTTTGGCATTCCAGGGACCATCTGAAAGCTCTTCCTTTTTTCTGTAAGAAAGTGATAGGATACGCTATTCTTGAGAATCCTTCTACAAATCGTCTCTAGTAACCGACTAATCCCATAAAGGATCTGATGTTTGCTACATCTTTCAGTACGGGCCGCTCCATTATAGTCTTTATCTTTTCGGGATCTACTGTGATCCGTTCCTTCATGATTATATGGCCTAGATACTGTATTTCTTCCCTGAAAAGTCGCACTTGTTGAACTTGGCATATAACTCATGTTCTTAGAGGGTTTGCAGCACCAATCTAAGGTGCTCTTTGTGCTCTTCCATAGTGTGGGAATATATCAGTATATCATCAATAAATATGAGCACAAATCTATCCAAATATTGATGAAATATGTTGTTTATCAAGCACATGAAAGTTGCGGGGGCATTAGTTAACCCAAAGGGTAGCACCACAAACACGTAATGTCCATACCTTGTTCTAAAAGCTGTTTTAGCTATGTCTTCTTCCTTAATCCTGATTTGGTGATATCCTGATCGCAAATTGATCTTGGAGAATACTGTTGCACCTTTCACTTGGTCGAAAAGTTCATCAATCCGAGGTAGAGGATACTTGTTTTTGATTGTCAGTTTGTTCAACTAACGATAATCTATACACATGCGAAGGTTCCTGTCTTTCTTCTTAACAAAAAATACTGGAGATCCCTAAAGAGACACACTGGGGTGAATATAGTTTTTGTCTAACAGCTCCTGTAGCTGCATTTTTAACTCTGTCAACTTAGGTGTACTCATTCTGTAGGGTGCTCGGGATACGAGGGTTGCCCCTGGTACCAATTCGATAGTAAAGTCTATATCCCTCTTAGGTCGCAATCTGGGAATCTTTTCTGGAAACACATCAACAAATTCTTGTATCATAGGGATGTTGTCCAATGTGGTTGTTTTATCTTTCGAGTTAGCATAGCCCACTCGGATGGCATAAATCTGACACCCCTTCTTAATGCATTTTGGTAACTGAGAGGTAGTTATTGGCCGAACCTGTGCTGGCCGCTTAATTCCTTGCATCTCTTGCCTTGCTCCAAGCTCATCTCTATAATAAATAGTCTTTGTTTTGCAGTTGACTAAGGACCAGTGCTTTTCTAGCCAGTCCATACTGATTAGAACGTCATATGAACCAAGGGGGAGCACGTTTAAATCTGCCATAACTGGCTACCCTGTTATCTTTAAAGAACAGTTATTGACTTTTGCAAGTACTCGCCTCTTGGCACCTATAGCCAGCTGTACTAGCCACGGATTCTTGAATTTAACAGGTTCCAGTTTACAATGTTCTACAACCTTAGGACTAATATAACTTAATGTGGTTCCAGGATCAATTAAAACAGCTACAGTAAAGTCTGAAATTTTACCTTCGAATTCCAACATGGTCGGCTAGTACTCCACCTAATGATCGTCTAGGGCCACATTAATCCTTGGTAGACTATGTCCTATATCACCAACTATCGATGCTTCATGGATTTGGGATACCTGTTCGGTTCCCTTTCACTGAGGGCAGTTTCGATGTAGTGAGGTCCTCTGCAACCCCAACACTATACTGGAGGCCCTGTTGTCCCTTTGTTGTCTAACTTTACAGGCTGTTCGCCGACTCTAGATTCACTGGGTAAATTTTTGTGTATAGATCTGTTGTTTTTCCCCTTGCCAACACCCTTGCTACCACTACTGTGATTCCCTTTATTGTTTCCAGTCGACTTATTACTTCTCTTATCATTCCATATTTTACTTGGAATTTCTCCCTTTTGTTTACTCTGCTGGTAACAAATCATAGCTTTACGTATTGCTTCGTCCATTGCCTTTGGATTATCAAACTCAACCCTTTCCCGCATATACAAGGGTAAACTACTAACAAACCTTTGTACTTTAGCTTTTCCCTCTTTAATATAAGGCACATAACGTAGCAATGAAGTAAAACGAGTGATAAATTCGTCCATGGTTTGCTATCCCAACCACAAGTCATAGAATTCTCTTGCCTTTTCGTCATAAAAATGCTCGGTCAGGTATCTTTCCTTAAAGTACCTTTGGAATTTCTCCCAGGTTATGGTCTGTTCACTTACTCCTCTTACGATCTTAACTTCTTCCCACCACAGGGTGGCTTTTCCCTGTAGTTGGAAAATGGCCAGCCGTGCGTTAAGGTTGTGACTATATTCATATAGCTGGAAATATTTGTTCATATTAATCAACCATGCCTTATTTGTTTCCTCCTGTTCTCTGTCAAAGTTTAGTGGTTTAATCTTATGAAATTCCCCTTTCAACTCTATCCGTTGCCTTTTTTATTTCTGTTGTTCGGATGCATTATGTGATCGTTCCTCCCTTTCTTTTGACCCTTCAGGTTCTGTGTGGTGATATTGC
Source organism: Pinus taeda (assembly GCA_000404065.3). NCBI lineage: Eukaryota > Viridiplantae > Streptophyta > Pinopsida > Pinales > Pinaceae > Pinus > Pinus taeda. The sequence goes on along the minus strand of APFE031635938.1, from coordinate 43,655 downwards.
TCTTCTAACATTCTTTGTTGCTTCGCACTGGGATTTGCTGGTGGCTAGTTCTGTTTGTCGAACATGCTTTTTATAATTCTCTCTTGTTCCATAGTTAGTCGTGCGTTATCGTCTCATAACGAGGCCATTTCATTTCTCAATTTTCACACCATCCTCAAAATAGCCAGATTTCTATTCCGAGCCTCCTCTTTGACTTGTACCCATAGCTTGGGGTTATTCTCAAGACCAGGTAAAGTTCCCTGACCCATCACATACCTACATGATGCACTGTCTGCTCTTCTCATACTGTCAGTCTTTTGGTTTCCTGTTTGTAACATAAGAAAAGTGACGGAAAGAAAAAGTCAACATACTAACTATTTTTTTGAACTGCTCAAATAGGGACGAAAATAAATTGTATGTGCTATTTTCTGTTATCAATTTTCAATTCTTAGAGGCCTCAGTTTTGTAGCTGGGCTTTGATACCAATTGTCATGTCTCCATCATAAAAAAAAATTATATGGTATTACCAATGTATGAATGGTTCCCATGTCAACGTAACTTTGTAAGTTATTATTTTTACTTGCTATCCCGACCATCTGTAACGTTTTCAGGGCAACCAAATCGTTAGTTTTCTGGTGATAATAAAGACTCGGTCCTACCTATTTTGGCTTCATTAAATAAGTAACACCTTGGGAAAACTCCCATCCCCTCGTGATCTGAAAGGTGGTGATATTGGTTGACATGTGGCAATTCTTATTAATTAAACATTTGATTAAGTGTACGTTTGGGTATGTTCTTTGGGTTTTGCGTTTAATCTCATTGCTCTGCCTTGTGCGTGGCACGAGCAGACTCGTTTCTCGCAGCCTCCAATCTTGGGCTTGTCACCAGATCGACGGAGGTCATGATGGTTTGTAAATCCATGGTTCATAATCCATCCAAGGTTAGGTCAACCATATCTCATTTGTTATGTTGTTATTCTCGCTTTGGCACCATCTCCATTCCCCTGCTGTTTTGTTCCTTCGCGACCTGTTTTGTTATTTTTCTAGGCATTGAATGGGTTAGGAGCTCCCAGAAATAGGTTATGGCGCCTTTGCTGTTTGGTGAAGGCTGGGTGAATATTCTAGTTTTATTTCTTAGAATTCTCTTCCATTGAAACTCTTCCCCGACATGCGTTTTCCTTAACTCTGTTAGGTAATGTTTGCTATGGTTCTCTGTATGTAGGGTCCTTCTTCCAGGGTTCTAGAGCTATTCGTTGTTGCTGCGTGGTAAGCGATTTACCAGACTCCTTCATTGAAATCTCGGGTAAGGGGTTTATCTCTGGATTGAATGCTTTTCATTTGAGCTTGACTCCCCTACATAACTAGACAGGGTTTTTGATTCCCACTGTTGTACTAAGTTTGTTTTTCCAGTTAGCTTGCAGTCCCACAGAGTTTCGAAATGTTATGTGATTGATTGATTGTATGCTGTAGAAATTTTAAACCCCTATGCGACCTTCGTGTAGAGGGTTTGACTCCTAGCATGAGGCTCCGACAATGGCTATTTAAATGTAATTTATATATTAAACCTTGCCAGGGTTTATTTCTTTTTTGGACATCAGTGTTTGGAATTACTCCTCCAGGATTAACCTGGGAGATGCCAGTCAAATTTATCATGTAATTTATTGCTTCTTTCATGAATTCATCTTGCATGACTATATATATGATTCAAAGGTTTTGCTATTGGTTGTTTATCGTCCAGGACACATCTGTTACATATTATCATGTGATTTTTCCTTAAATCTTTGTTTCCTGTTCAAATGGTAAGGGTACACGGCTATGACAGTCTCTGTCGGGATTATTCATTCATTTTTCTTTATGGATTGTCAAGGGTTTCAGGGAAACCGCTCTGTCCGACAATTACTTCCACTTGTTCTTACTGTTATCAGAGAATTTCGAGGGTTTAATGACCCTGTCTATTAATGTTTCCTTATTTCCTTGTTTTTAAACAGTTATCAGAGATTAGATGTAGCATAGCGCTATATATCAACTGTTCGTTGTCTATTACGGTTAGCAGAAATTGTTAAAATGGTTCCACACTTTTTCCGTGGTTCCTGCTTTTATTATTATGAAAATGTTCAGAACATTTCACACGCTAAATTCATTTATCATCTGAAAATCTAATTGTTCTTTGTTCTTTAAGAGATGTCTCAATTAATCAACATCGCAGAATTTGCTCTTTTCTTTAAAAAGAATCATTCTTCAGTGGATTCTTGCCATGCTTATTCGCATGACTCAGGGTGTTGCCATTTTGGCACTCCAGAACCCTTCTCTGCCTACACCTTAATGTAGAAATGTCCTAGGGTTTTGTACACCATTACCGCCTGTATGTTTTCTATAAAATATATGTAAGTCTTTATGCACTTTCCCTTGGCATTAAGCCCTATAGTTTAAGTTTTCAATTCCTATATGCCTAGGGTTTAACAATATAGAAAAAGAAATGTCCCTGCCAAGCTAATAACTTACCCCTACCCTCAACGGTTTCTTTGTCCTTAAGCAGGTACCTCGCATAGTTCAAGTTCCTTTATAACTGTACTGTTTTTCCTACAGTGACGCAACTGTTATAAGCTTTTCCAAAGCCTATGAGGTTTCTAAGCGTACATCCCTCTCCTGTTTCGCTTTTACACGCTTATGGCATTAATCAATCTGTCATCATTATTATTAAATTGTTTGGAGAGTTATAGCTGTAGAAAAGTTATTGTTACAATTCTCAAGTCCTGTAAATGACACAACTTAATTAGGCATAGCAATTGTAATTCTCCGTACTTGTGTGTTCGATGTTCCAATATTACTTCAACAGAACCACTCACCTCTGCTCCCTGCATTGTTGTGATCTGCGTAGTTCTACAGAAGCAGAGCTTACACTTGTCTTCCGCTTCCAATATGCCACCAAACCTTGAGATTCATCTTTAGAGACCAGAATCTCTCCCCCATGCTGTCCTACAAGACCACTGTCCTCGACAAGATATCTACACTTAGTGCTTGGCTATGTGGTCCTCACCAGACTTAGCCATTTTCTCTTTTTCTTCCCTTTTTTTCTTCTGCCTGTCCTCATAGCACATACTAACTTTCTTCCTCTCATTTTCCTCTGGAAACCTTCCGAGTCAAGAGAGATAGTTAGGGTTGCAATCAATGCAACCATTTTTCCCAACTTCCCCCTCAAAAGTTACTAGCATTTCCAAGAAAACAATTCTTATCTTCTTAAAAAAATCATAAAAATATTATTAAATTCCAAAACAACTAATAATGTCATATTCAGTTTTAACCACAGCAAAGTCAAATATTTACCTTTTTCCTGGGGCATTATACTAGCTCTTTTGGAAGTGGGGGTCAAGGATGCAATCAACAATCATAGAAACAAAGATGCAGTGATTCATCCTCAGCCATGCAGCCAAGGAGAAGTGGTCATAAAATTGATGCTCAAGTCGTCAATGAGGTTGGTCGAGCTTATCATACAGACACTCCGACCCAAGTTAAATAATTGATGTCAACATGGGAAGTTGATCTGAATGACTTGAATCAGGAAGTTGAATTTGAAGTACAGATTGAAGACTCGTGTGACTTGGTTCTCAATTAGGGACATACCTGAGGCTACCCTACTCAATATAAACAAACAATCCATCTCTATTGGTTGATGAAAAGTATTGTGGTTAGAGCTATCATGACCTCTCCAGTGAGCTCTGCCAAATCTAATCCAGGCTTTCAGGAAATTCAGAAAGAATTCCAACTTATCCAATCCAAATTCAGTAGTAGAATGTTCATCTTGGCCGCATTGAGCAACAAATTATACGTCTTCCTCAATCTAAATTACTAGGTTCTAGTGCAAAGGACCCATCCCGTGTGAAGTCCTCAAATGAGTAGTAATTTGCTCAGATATGGCAGTACTTTTTTTTGTTTAATTTTTTTTGGAAGTATATACCAACTAATAATGTATACTATAGCTATTTAGGTAGTAGATGGTTTCCAAACTGTTAGAAAGACTTAACATATTGCGTTTTTGGATAAAATATAATGCGGTTCTCCAACCAACCTTATTTCTCAAAAACACCAAGTTGAAGCCACGTATTTTTATCGTTGTAACGTGCATTGACAAAAATGAATGAAAAAAAAATCTTGCGAAACATATACCAAACAAAAAGATATTTCTCCAAGAAAAAACCATATGATCTTATCTCATTAGGCCAATAGCCATATCTATTTCGGAAAAGAGCATGTATATTTTATTTTTTTTTAAATGAAAAAACTATATTATCTCAATAGCCTTATCTATTTCGAAACAGAGCAGGTATATTTTTTATAAAAGGAATTAGGTAGAGGATTGTGCTTTCATATCAGTGAAATATTTATTGGTCGTAGATAGAAAACATGGGTGGAAGTTCGTTTAAAACTCTAATCTTAACAATTTTTTGCTCTGGAAAAATTTAAAAAACAGCTAAAAGATCTAAACGACGCATCTGGTATGTGCGTTTCATGCCTGTCCATTCCATTGGTGGTCCTCTACTGTCCGTTTGAATCAATGGTTTCAATTTCCCATCCGTAACATTGAGACTGCTCGGATTGTTCAACCAACATGGATGAGAATTTAACAAACAGAGTATGGCTTCGGAGGGCCTGATCGCAGCAGAATTTGTTACCACCTCGGAAATCGTCATTATATTTCTTTCGCACTGTACGCCATCGGAAACAGTTGGAACCAAACTTGAATAAGGTATTAACGTTCTAGTAGTTATAAAAGTGATTTGCACATAACAGAATTCTTATGTCTGGTCCATGGTTTGGAAGAACAACTCATTTTTGTTGAATCAAATATGTTTATCAATATCCAGCTCAAGGTTTGCGTCCCTAATTCTGCCAGTCTTTCTGACTTCTTTTCATGCGAATTAGTGACTTATATAAAATTTTAGGTTTTGAGGATGAACTAGAGCTAAGCGATATTACTCCTCAAGCCATTTCGACAGCCTCTTGTCATAGCTGAAATCATTGTATGCAATCTCCAACGTGACATTTAGCGTATAAATTTTCTAAAATTTAAAGAGAGATTGTCGTAATTGAAATCACAAAATATGTTCTTAGGGTTTTTGTTGAGATTTTCTATTTTGCATAAGATAGGCAAAATCTCAGTTGATGACAACAATAGGAATCAGTTCTTAGATTAGCTCCAGGTTGTTGGGAGATGATTAATGCCTCCTATATTTGATGTGAGTGAGTTAACGAGGTTGTTAGATTCTCTTTGCTATATAACAGACAACCATTCGGATGGTTTGCTATGAGGGTGAGAGTTTTGTGAGGATTTCATTTTGTAATCTCCTGTTTGATTAATAAATTGCCGATGCCTATGTTTGGTGGACGTAGCCCAGATTGGTTGGTGAACCACGTTAAAAGCTGTGTCTTCTGTGCATGATTGATCTGCTGTGTATTTTGTTTAATTTAACTGAGCATCTGATCTCCAACAAGTGGTATCAGAGCAATGGTGGAGCGCTGGTGCCTGGTGCTGCGTGGAACTGCTGGTACGCTGAGTAAAATCTGCGTGGAGGTGTGATTGCGTTGCGTGGTGGAGCGTGCTGAATGCGTTTTTTTCTAAATTGTGCTGACAGTGCTGGTGCGGGAGTCTTCTATGCGCAGAACTGGTATGCGTCTGAGTGAACATTGTTTACCAAACCTGCGTGGAGCGCTGCATGCTGGACTTGCGTATTGTTGGTGGTGTGAACCTACTGCTGCTCAAACAAGTGGAACTGCGACCGTGGTGCCAAACACGTGAAGTGTTAATTGCTGTGGACCTGCGTGAGCGCTGATATACCTGGTGGAGTTCTGCGTGAAGAGCTGGTGCGTATAACCTTTGGTGGACCGTCAAGGCGCTGGAGTGTGGGAATATTTGCTGGTGCGTAGTGTGGGAATGTTTTTTTTCTGTTCATGCCGTTAATGCGGAAGGTGGAAGTGTGGTTGATGTGACTAACACACCCGAAGAGTGGGAAACATTTCAAATCATAAGAAATCCCTCAAACACGAACCAAGTCCATATCAAAGCCAATAACGGAAGTCACATTCAGGTCAGTTCTCTTATCTAGCTCCTCCGTATTCAGTTTTAATTGCGCTCAGGGCTGGAATAAAAGGGACTTGAACCATTGACCCTACGCTTTTCTCTGTTCAAGTTACAATCATCTCCCTTCTGATTCTGGGTGTTGTTGTTGCAGCATAATAAATGTAGGGTTCTTGTTTTATGTGCAATGTTTCCTATGGAACGTAGAAAGGCAGAGACACGACCATGGTTTCCATGTTAATTTATGATTGTGAAAATTTTAACATAGACCAAGGCCATTATACATGTCCCGAATAAATTTGGACAGAGACTCTGTTGATCTGTGTTTTTAAACATTCTTTGAGTTACTCTGTAAAAGGGTTATGTCACGGAACTGACTGCATAATTTCATTTTGTAAAATGGCTCTTTTGTATGCTCTTCGAATGTAAAATGGCATAGGCAGTCTGTGTTGTTAATTGCTGGTATTTAAAGTTGGATATTGGAGATTATTGTGTTTTTTGTTGATACAAAATGACGAAGACTCAGAGTGCCCGGTTTGAAATTGAGAAGTTTAATGGCAAGAATAATTTTGAGATCTAGAAGGTGAAGATGCATGATTTGCTTGTCCAACATGGCGTGGAAAAGGCGTTGTTGGAAAAGTTCAAACAGCCTTACAACATCACAGACAGTGACTGGGTTGAGATGGATGAAAGAGCGATTAGTGCTATTTCACTGTGTCTAGCTGATGATGTCCTGTTTAATATTGTGTCAGAGACAACAACTGCTGGTTTGTGGACGAAACTGGAGAAACTGTACATGACCAAATCCTTAACCAATATGATTCTCCTGAAGCGACAATTGTACGGTTTTCAAATGAAGGAAGGTACATCGATTTTTGATCATTTAAATGCTTTTAATATTCTTCTTGTGCAATTACAAAGTATAGAAGTAAAAATTCCATCCGAGGATAAAGCTATTACTTTATTGTGCTCGTTGCCTGAGTCATGGGATCATTTTGTTACTTCTATAAGTCTTAGTTCATCAGAAGCTATTGAGTTTGATGATGTAGTTGCATCCTTATTTTCGGAAGAAACAAGGAGGAAGTCGCATTCTGAAACCTCTACATCAGAAGCTATGATGGTTAGAGGTCGTTTGAAAGAAAGATGCCCCAGGAAGCCAAGCGACTCACGTTCAAATTCAAAAGAGAAGAAGAGTAAGCTAAAGTGCTGGTTTTGTGGCAAATCAGGGCATTTGAAGAAGGACTGCTGGAAGTGACAACAACAAACTTCAAAAGCAGATTCTTCGACAGAAAAGAAGGAGGCAAATACGACAGATACAGGTTCGACATCTGGTTTAGGTATGAGTGATGAAGTATTATCAGTTAATATGTCAAATCATGGTCAACATTTGTTGTTAGATTCCGGTGCATCAAACCACATGTGTATCCATAAAGAATGGTTTAAGGAATATAAATCAATTAATGATGGAGTTGTGTACATGGGTAATGATGTAACATGTAATATTGTTGGGATTGGGAGCATACAACTACAAATGCTTGATGGGACAACTAGAATATTAACTGATGTGAGGCATGTACCAGATTTAAGGAAAAACTTGATTTCATTAGGCGCGCTTGATTCAAATGGATATAAGACTGTAATTCAAGGTGGAGTAATGAAAATTTACAAAGGCATTTTACTAGTTATGAAAGCTAAGAAAGTAGGAAATCTATTTCAGTTAGAAGGAGGTACAGGGTCAGATTTTGTGTCTACTGTGTCTGAACATGACAGTAGTTCCATTCACTTATGGCATCAAAGGTTGGGGCATATGAGTGAAACAGGGTTGAAAATTTTGGCTAATCGCAAGTTACTTCCAAATCTAAAGTCTGGAAAGTTAGATTTCTGTAAGAATTGTCTGTTTGGAAAACAAAGTAAACAAAAGTTTAAAACACGCAAACATACTAGTAAAGGCATACTTGATTATATCCATTCAGATGTTTGGGGACCAGCCCCTACAACCTCATATGGTGGTTCGTCTTATTTTGTATCATTCATTGATGACTTTTCTAGGAAGGTCTGGGTCTACATGTTGAAAAGAAAGTCTGATGTTTTTTTAGTTTTCAAGCAGTTTAGAGCATTGGTAGAAAACAACACTGGTAGAACAATAAAGTGTTCAAGAACTGACAATGGTGGTAAGTTTACTTCCAAGGAGTTTGACAGCTATTCCAAGGATGCAGGGATCGAGAGGCATAAGACCACGGTTTATATTCCTCGGCAAAATGGAGTTGCTGAACGCATGAACAAGACTCTTCTAGAGAGAGCAAGGAGTATGTTGAGTAACGTAGGGTTGCCGAAGGAGTTGTGGACAGAAGCGGTGGCAACAGCTTGTTATGTGATAAACCGATCTCCATCGATGACGATAGACTGCAAGATTCAACAAGAGGTATGGAAATGACACCCTTGTGACTATTCTAAACTGAGAGTGTTTGGTTGTGATGCATATTCTCTAGTGCCTAAACATTAGTGAACTAAGTTAGATCCAAAGTCTAAAAGGTATATCTTTGTTGGGTATGGTGTTGGAACAAAGGGATATAGATTGTGGGATCCTACTACCCGCAAAATCATCATCAAGAGAGATGTAAAGTTTAATGAATCCTCTCTTGTACAGTTAGATGTAGATAGTAGATTGAAATAGGATGATTTATCTGACTTTCAGCACATTCAGTTTGATAGTATTTCTAACGATAGTCATGACGACCATAGTTCAGATACTAGTCATGAACAGGTTTCAGAATCAGAACATGAACAAGGTTCAGGTTTAGATCATGAACAGGTCTCAGATACTCATCAGCAAGAAGTTCCTACAGATGGTAGTCAACCAATCGAGGAAGCACCAGAAACATCCTTAAGGAGGTCGATAAGAATCAAACGGCCACCGAGAAGGTATGATGATTATGTCACTTCTATTTCATTTACTGCTAATGACAATGAACCTCTGTGCTATCAAGAAGCAATAGAAGGTTCGAAAAGTGACAAGTGGAAAGCAGCCATGAATGATGAAATGATGGCCTTGAGTAAGAACGGCACATGGGATCTGGTTGGGCTTCCGAAAGACAGGAAAACTGTGGGGTGTAAATGGGTTTTCAAGCTGAAACGGGGTGTGAATGATACGGAAGACAGGTACAAAGCGTGACTGGTTGCAAAAGGGTTTTCTCAGAAAGCTGGTATTGACTTTCATGAGATTTTTTCACCATTGGTAAAAATTGTTTCAATTAGAATTGTGTTAGCATTAGTGGCTTTGCTTGATATAGAGTTGCAGCAGTTAGATGTTAAGACTTCATTTCTACATGGTGACTTAGATGAGGAAATATATATGGAACAACTGGAAGGGTTTGTTCAACATCGCAATGAGAAATTTGTCTGCAGGCTCAAGAAGTCATTATATGG
>APFE031635938.1:14739-34003 GCA_000404065.3 Pinus taeda | reverse complement strand
AATGGCATATTCGTTATCTTGGTATTGTATGTTGACGATATGCTTTTAGCAAGCAAAAGCATAGAAGAAATCAATAGGTTGAAGGCTCAGATGGCAAGGACATTTGATATGAAAGATCTAGGAGCAGCAAGACAGATTTTGGGCATGGAGATTTTCAGAGACAGGAGCAATGGTAAGCTATGGCTATCACAACAAAAGTATATTGAAAAAATAATTTTGAGATTTGGTATGAATAATGTGAAGCCTGTGTCAGTCCCTTTAGCTTCCCATTTTAAGCTTTCTTCGAGTTTATGTCCTAATACAGTTGAAGAAAAGGATTATATGTCTCGAATTCCATATGCTAATGTAGTAGGGTGCTTAATGTATGCAATGGTTTGTACTCGACCAGATATTTCACATGCAGTTGGGGCTGTGAGCAGGTACATGGCAAATCCGGGTAAAGAACACTCGTCAGCAGTGAAATGGGTGCTTCGGTATTTGAGAGGCACAAGTAGTTATTGTATTTCTTACAATAAGAGTAGTGAATTTGTTTGCGGATATGTTGATTCCGATTTTGCAGGTGATTTGGATAAGAGAAGGTCAACTTCAGGGTACGTCTTTACTCTTACAGGTGGAGCTATCAGCTGGATGTCAAAGCTACAGAACATTGTTGCTTTGTCCACTACTGAAGCAGAATACATTGCTGCTTCTCATGCTTGCAAAGAAGCGATTTGGTTGAAAGGTTTTTTAGGTAAAATTGGTAGGTTGCAGGACAACATCAAGTTATTTTGTGACAGTCAAAGTGCAATACATTTGGCTAAGAATCCGGCCTATCATAGTAAATCAAAGCATATACCGATCAAGTACCATTTTGTAAGACAGGTTATCACTGAAAAGGAAGTCTCTCTGGAAAAGGTGCATACAAAGGAGAATTGTGCAGACATGTTCACGAAACCAGTTTTGTTAGAGAAGGTACGCTGGTGTTTGGCTTCTTTTGGCTTGCAGAAACGATAAAATAATAATAACAGGGCATCAGGCTAATTGTTGTCAAGGTGAAGATTGTTGAGATTTTCTGTTTTGCATAAGATAGGCAAAATCTCAGTTGATGACAACAATAGGAATCAGTTCCTAGATTAGCTCCAGGTTGTTGGGAGATGATTAATGCCTCCTATATTTGATGTGAGTAAGTTAATGAGGTTGTTAGATTCTCTTTGCTATATAACAGGCAACCATTTGGATGGTTTGCTATGAGGGTGAGAGTTTTGTGAGGATTTCATTTTGTAATTTCCTGTTTGATTAATAAATTGCTGATGCCTATGTTTGGTGGACGTAGCCAAGATTGGTTGGGTGAACCACGTTAAAAGCTGTGTCTTCTGTGCATGATTGATCTGCTGTGTATTTTGTTTAATTTAACTGAGCATCTGATCTCCAACAACTTTCAACTGTTTTTTGGTGTTCGGGACTAGGGAAAATAGCTGGACTACACAGAAGAACATTTGTTGTGAAGTTTGAATGAAGTACTGTAAATGAAATTATCATTGAAATCCAATTATGTCTGAAATATTTCATTTGCAAAAGATTAGGAATTCGAATTGTAATGTAGGTAATGTAGCGATGAGAACATACAAACATAAACATGTGGAAACATACCCGTTTGTGAAAGAATCGCAGAGGCTACCTGCAGGAGGAGACTGTCCACTTTGTAGAGATATGTGAGTCACAAAAAGTTTGTACATTCATGTTCACATGAATCTGTCTGTGGTTCATAATCAATCACATCAACTTTGTAAACGGTTTATGAAATTTTAACCTGTGCTTATTTCATAATCAATAACATCCATTTGGTAAAATGTTTATGAAATTTTGATAATATAACTCTGATTCGATTTGTGTCAAAGTTATGTCTTCTGTAGGGTTTTAGGTATTTACCAAAGTACAAGGATCTGGATCGGATTCGATTTGTTTTTACCGTTTTTTAAGTTCATTGGATGACCTATAGCTATTGAGGATTCCCCAAGCGCATGGCATCTAATTTGCCTGTTACGAATACCAATAGCTGATTTTGTATTTGCTTAATGATTCAATAAGCATAGTTATAACCGCAGATTTATTGCTATAAATTTCGAGGGTTTGAATCTTATGTATATAAAATTTCATTGTTATAACTTTATTTCTCTTTGCAATGTTTAGGTCTTTGGCTGTGTCCAAAAGATAAGGGTTTCTGGTTAGCTTAACTTTACTGTCACCCAAAATCATTTACTGTCACTCGCCTGCTTTTGAGTGTCTCCTTTGGCCCTTTAATGTCATTATTCCTCTGTGGAGGTTTAGGTAGAATTAAAGATTCTTCCCCGTGCCGCTTGAAGAAGTTGAGTTACTGCATGGGACGATAATATTAATCTAGAATTAATAATTTCTCAATGTAATTTATTGATAATTTATTAATCAAATTAAATTTAAAATCCAAGCTCTAAACTTAACTTACAATTCAATTACGGTATAAAGCATATTATTATATAAACAATAGTTTTTACGGATTACCAATAAAAAATAATAAAATATTAAACGAACTATTCTATCACTTTTATAACTATCATATTTTAGAGGTTAAATTTATATCACGTGTCAAAAATATTATCAAATTGGGAAAACTGTTTTGATCATGGTTTTGACTTCATGTGTTGGCATGGTTGCTAGTTTTGATCTTTGTTGTATCTTATATATTGGTTATATCGACTCAATATAATACTATGAAGATTTTTTTCTCTGAAAAAAATGTCAATATCAACTTCTAAATCTGAATGAAATATTACAGCCTTTTGTTACATTATTTATTTGTATGGGTCAAAAGTCACATTGGTACATTATGTTTTAATAAACACTACATCATTATGTGCCGTTTATGCTTTTTAATATTAGGTTTAAGTTTTGTTAATACTAAGTCTAGGCTTTATATTACATTTAATATTAAATTTAGATATAAGAATAAGTTAATAATAATGTATTAATATTATTTTAAATTTATAATAATATTGGGTTAGAGTAGTAATTGTTAATAAAATAATTATTAATTATTACATACATTTAATGTAAACTATATTTAATAATATAATTATACTAGTTTAAGAATATATAACATGTAATATTATATAATTAGTTAAATTTATAATCACTCAGAATTTTAATATCATAAATCCACAAAATAAAAGTTATAAATATAATTTTTAAAGCACCAATACACTTTCCAAAAACAATTCTTCTACTATTAATCCTAAATTCAAATAAAACCATGTTCTCAACCCATATACCCATATGATATATTTGCGTTATCAAAAGTGTCCAAAACTCATTTAAGTTGCATCTTAGTTACATCAACTTCAAGATTTTCGTTTTGGTTTCCTTCTATAAACTCCGGAAAATAAACATTTAAGTTTACAATTTTTATAATAGTATCCATGGAAGATTCATGAAACAAAATTTTAAACGGTTATACATCCTCTTTAGCCATCCTTGAGAATGTCACAACCATGGTTTGTTCTCCCTTGTTTCTCAGATAGTACTAATATATTTATAATAATTTAAATATATTTTCAAGTAATTTATGGTCTCATCTCTCTCTACCAACCAAAAAGTCAACCTTTCCCATATCAAATCTAGTTGATGATATACTAATTACATCCAATTTTATCCTTATAATACATTTAGTTTTCTTTGGTTCTCAATTGCCTCTTTTATTTTATTATAACAATAACTTCATTTATTCATTAGTCTCCATAACCTCCATTAATCGTTATGTGATCTTTTCATTACTTATTTTTCTACTATGTTTTAAAATTTTAAGAATTTTCTATGAAATGGTATATGGTTGCCTCCTAACACCTTGATCCTCATTTCAATTTCTATATATATGGCTAAATTTAAATTTCTATAGAGGTTTATTACTTACTATTTACTTCTAAATTGAACATATTAAAATGTGGTTCAGAGATTTTTTTTCCTTTGTTAGAATTAATGAGATTAGGTAATTATTGTTACGTAGTTATGATTGTATTTTCTTGGACATTCAATTCCTATTATTCAGGGTTTTGATTTACTATCCCTAACTAAGTGTATCTATTTATTATGGGAGTTTTATGTGAAGCCTAAGCAACATATTTGCTTGTAGGAGCTCCTGGTGATCCGCACCTGTGAGCTCCTCTAGTGTTGTTTGCCAATTCATGTCTTCGATATGAAATTGTTGACATGGTATTAGAGATACAGGAGGGAGAGGTCTGTAAGCTGAGTTGAGGAATATAAAATCGCGATGTTGTCGCAGGTTGAATGAAGAGTAGTCGCAATGATAGGTCTCTGGTGTACAACTGCGACTAGTCACGAAAAGGTGGTGAACAGTTGCGACGATTATGTTCTAAAAGTGGAAAAGTAGTGGTTTTGGTCATTAAATACTGCGTTTGGAATTAGGTTAAATTTGAGGAGAGGAGATTAAATTTGTGGCTGCGTTTGAAGGAGATTAATGGTGGTTGTCTTTTCACAACACATTGCCACACGTGAAGTTTTTTTATTGTAAAGTATTTATGCATTGTTCTTAAAGCTACTCTTTACTTTAAACTTTCTCGTGGATTTTTTTAAAAAGCCACCATTTTTTTTTACATTAAAGCTTCACATTCATGCAGATTTCTGAATTTGGGAAGTTTTTTTAATTAAAGATTTTGATTCTTTAATTAAAAACAAAAAAGAATTTCATTATTTTTTTGAAGGAATCCTTGTTTAGAAAAAAAAAAGGCTACTTGTGTATTTTTTGGACTGATCTTTTTTAATGAAAAAGAGGATCTAGAATTCTTCTAAGTGAAATTGGAGGAGGGCAATTTTTTGTGAAGGAAATTTGCAGTGAACAGGGTATTTTTTTAACATTTGAGGTTTGCTCAAATTGTTAAAGATTTTATTCATTCAAGATGAATAATCAAATTGCCAAAGCTTATCTCAATGAGAGTAATAAGCTTGATGGTTCCAATTACACAAATTTGAAATTTAGGCTTCAAACTCTGCTTGAGGGACAAAATGCCTATAGCATTGCCACCAGTGATGAAGTCAAGCCGACTACTACAACTGGTGGACCAAATACAACAATTCAAGACTGGGAGAAAAGGGAGATGAAGGCAAAGGTGCTACTTAAGTTATCATTCAAAGATTGCATCATGCCTCACATTCGGGAATGCAAGACATCGAATGACATCTGGATGACTCTCAAAGAGATGTATGAGATCAAGAACACCAGTCGAACGTTGTACCTTAGGACGAAGATTCTCTCAATCAAGATGGAGGAGAATGAGCCCGTTTCTTCATTCATATCCCAGATAAAGGAAGTTAAAGATAAACTAACTGATATTGGTCAGACTGTGGCAAATGATGCTCTGGTGACAATTACCATGAACGGCATGACGGATGATTATCAGATGTTTATAACTGGATTGAATGCAAGAGAAAAGCATCGAGGCTTTGAAGAGCTCACTGGGATTTTTCTACTGGAAGAGGAAATGTCTCTTAAACCTCTAGGCTTTGAAGAGCTCACTGGGATTTTGCTACTGGAAGAGGCAAGGAGGCTATCTCTTAAACCTCAAAATCCAGATCTTGCATTGATGACAAAGTTCAAGCCAAAAGGGAAAGCAGTGGCTAATCACAGGAGAGGCAACTCATCAAGAAAAATGACACTGCAAGGTATGACCTCGCATAAAGATGACTCTACTCCCAAATGCTTTTTTTGTGGTAAGATAGGACATATTGCTAAATTTTGCCATAAGAAAAACGCAGATGAGGAGGGGTACAAGCAGAGAAGACATGTAGGTCATTTCGCTAATGCAGATGCAGATCAGAATCAGGATGTCAGATTGTTTATGGTTGAGGCTGAGATTGCTTTAGCTACTGAGGACGATGAATCAAATATTTGGTTCTAGATTCTGGAGCCTCCTCACATATGACAAGTAAAAAGCAATGGTTCAGAAATTTTAGAGAATCCAACACTGGAGTAAAAGTATACCTTGCAGATAATAGAGGGTACGAGATCAAGGGACATGGAGATGTCCTTGTTACTCTACTTGATGGAAAAATCAAGAATATATATGATGTGTGGTATATTACTGGTATTAAGAAGAACCTGATTTCTATGTCAAAGATTATAGATCAGGATCTCAAGGTAGAATTCTTTAATATTATTATATTATTAAAGATTTGTTGGATCAGATGAAGCCTATTGCTACAGGTATTCGCATAGGAGGACTCTACAAACTGGATGTGAAGAGTACGCCACAACAAGCCTTGATGTCATCAGATAAGTTTGCTGAAAATTTGTGGCATCAACGACTTGGGCATATCAATTTTAGTGACCTTGTTCTGTTGCAGAACAAAGTTATGGTAGATGGCCTTCCTGTTTTAAAAAAGTTGCATGTTGATTGTGAAGCATGTGCATTTGGTAAGTAGCATAGAAATGAATTTCTTGCTATTAAAGATAGGAAACAGAGGGATATACTCGAATTTGTACACACTGACTTATGTGGACCGATGCAGACAAGATCTTTAGGAGGGGCCTACAATATTTTAATATTTGTTGACGATTGTACAAGATTCACATGGGTATATTTTCTTAAATAGAACAATCATGCTTTTGAGTATTTCAAATAATTCAGAAACATGACTGACAAGAAGACATGAAAGTTCATCAGGAATCTTCAATCAGATCAAGGCGGAGAATTCAATAAAGGGGATTTCATCAAATACTGCAATAAGCATGGGATACAGTAGAAATTTACAACACCTTACACTCCTCAGCAGAATGGAGTCGCTGAGAGGAAAAAGAGAACACTGCTGGAGTGTGCTCACAGTATGTTGAAAGGTAAGAATCTAACTAATGGTTTTTGGGAAGAAGCTATTTATACTGCACTATATTTGAAGAATAGGAGTCCTACTAAAAGTTTTGATTATAAAACTCCTTTTGATGCATTGTTTGGCTTCAAGCCTATAGTAGGTTACCTTAGAGTATTTGGTTGTAAAGCTTTTGCACATGTTCCCAAAGAGAACAGGAAAAAGTTAGATTCAAAGGCCATTAAATGTACCTTTATTGGATATTGTAGTGAGTATAAGGCTTATAAAATTTTTTATCCTTGTACTCACAAGGTGTTTGTTAGTAGAGATGTAGTATCCCATGAACAAGTTGATGATGAAAATCTTGTTCAAAAAAATGAAGAATGGCATGTACACTTACTTTTGGAAGAAGATAGTGAAATAGGGATCCATCAATAAAAACAACAGGAATAGTAGTAGGAACAACAACAACAACAATAGAAGCAAGATAAAGTGGAAGAAATCGATTTCAGTCCACAAAGAGAAGAACAAAGTAGAATAGTTGAACCCCCACTACTCAGGAGATCGAGCAGGCCAAAACAGTTACCAGCTTGATATAGGGATTGTGCGCTCATGAGAAGTATATTAAACATTGCAAAACCTTCTAATTTTTATGAAGCTAGTAATATTTCTAAATGGAAGGAAGCAATGAAAGAGGAATATGAATCTATTATTAAGAACAATACATGGGATCTAGTAAAGCTTCCTAATGATAAACAACCCATAGGTTGCAGATGGTTATTCAAGTTGAAATTTAAAGTAGGTGGGTCTATTGATAAGCATAAAGTAAGGTTGGTGGAAAAGGGTATTCCTAGATTTTCCCCTGTTGCAAAACTAAACACCATTAGACTAATTATTGCTTTAGCCACTAAGAATCACTGGAAAATACATCAATTAGATGTTAAATCTACTTTGTTAAATGGTGATTTAAAAGAAGAAGTATACTTAGTGCAGCCTGAGGGGTTTGTTAAGAAGGGAGAAGAGCACTTTGTATTTAGATTAAAGAAAACTTTATATGGTTTAAAGCAGGCTACTAGATCCTGGTATGAAAAAATTGACTCAATTTTCCTCATGCATGGTTATAAACGGAGCAAAAATGATCCCAAATTGTATAATGTGTTTAATTATGAGGGACAAATAGCGTTGATTTCTTTATATATACATGATCTGATCATGATAGGGAGTGTAGACAATCTCATTGAAGAAATCAAGCAGCAGTTATCACAGAAATTTGAGATGAAGGACCTTGGAGAAATGCATTACTATTTGGGTCTAGAAGTTTGTAGAGATTCAAGCCAAACTTTCTTGTCCCAAGGTAAGTATGCTAAGAGTTTGTTAACTAAATTTAAAATGGATGAGTGTAAGGCTGAATTTGTGCCTTTACAACAAAACAACAAACTTTAGCTGGATGATGGTTCGAAATATGCAGATGCAACATTGTATAGACAATTGGTTGGGAGTATTATCTACTTGACTACAACAAGACCAAATCTAGCCTATGCAGTGAGTGTTTTGAGTCAGTTCATGACTCGACGTCATGAGAACCATTGGATTGCAGTGAAAGGAGTTCTGACGTATCTGCAAGGAACTTTAGACTTTGGTATTTTGTATTTTGACTCATTTGATGTTCATTTGACAGGTTATATAGACTCTGATTGGGAAAAAAAATTAGATAATAGAAGATCAATTGCAGGTTACGCCTTCAACATTGGGTCCGAGGTCATCTCTTGGTGCAACAAGAAGAAACATACTGTAGCCTTATCCTCAGCAAAAGCAGAATATCAAGCTATGTGCACAACAGCATGTGAGGTAGTTTGGTTGTACAGACTTCTCCAAGATGCAGGAGAAGAAAAGACATAAGCTATGGTCATCAATTGTGATAATCAAAGTTCCATCAAACTGGACTACAATCTTGTGTTTCATAAAAACATTAAGCACATAGACACTCAATTTCATTTTGTCAAGGAGAAGGTGCAGTCCAAAGAGATTTGTGTTTAATATTGTAATTCTTGTGATAATATGGCTGATATATTTACTATGCGTCTAGGAAGACTGAAGTTTGATTTCTTTAGGGACATATTAGGTGTGTTTAAGAACCCTTTCTCCATTAAGGGGGAGTGTTAGAATTAATGGAGATTAGGTAATTATTGTTACATAGTTATGATTGTGCTTTTCTTGGACATTTAGTTCCTATTATTTAGGGATTTGATTTACTATCCCTAACTAAGTGTATCTATTTATTATGGGAGTTTAATGTGAAGCCTAAGTGGCATATTTGCTTGTAGGATTTCCTAGTGATCCGCACTTGTGAGCTCCTCTAGTGTTTTTTTCCAATTCATGTCTTCCATATGCAACTGTTGACACCTAATCATAAGGATTGGGTGAACAACTGTAATTAGTGTAAATAAATAATAGAGAAAATCGAGAGTCAGTGGGAGATGAACTGAATAGTCACTCCCTCTTGTATATAATAATGAACAACCTGAATGAATAATACAATTACATTTGAGGAGTTACCTCCTGGTCTGACATGGTATTAGAGCCAACACCATTTTTGGCTTTATTCTCTACTTTGTAACCCCTTTTCTACCTATGTTTTGCCTATTTTGCAGAAATGACCTCTTGCAACTACTCCACAAGTGTTCCTCTCTCAAGAATTTGATAACCATTTTGTAGGTTTTCCCCTCTCTCACAACTGTTGCCCCTCTCTAGCAACTGCTGCAGACATGAAGTTGGTTATGTGAGGCAATTGCTCGACAAGTGTATTTGAGGTATCACTCCCACACCTACATGCATGTTGCCTACCGATATATCTCTCATGGTTTCATAGTGTTAAACATGGGTGCAATGAATGAAATTCTCTTATAACTTTGTATCGGTGTTCTAGACCCTAATCAGGTATGTTTCTTTGTTCATACATTTTATTTATAAATCAAAGTCAATTAGTGTTAAGTGTTAATACTAAGTTTAAGTGGCAAACCACTCCTTAAGTGCCTTTATTAAAAGTATGAATTAAGCATGTGTTTGGTATTGATAAGTGGGAAGCAATATCTCGCGCACCCTAAAAGCTATAAATGGTATTCCTAAAGTTCACATGATTAACCTTAGCATGTGACACGTAGCTTGGGAAAACCACTTTTCTCGCATGGTCTCGACTTGATATCGGTCGTGCAAGATTTCACGTGAGATTGTGTGACACCCGTTTGATTGGACGGGTCACATCGAGGGTGGAGATCATCCAGGTTATTTGGTGAGTAGACAACGTGATATCTGTTGGATCTGGAGAAGTGAGATCGATGGCGTGGATTGAAGCGCTTGATAAAAGGAGAAGTCAACGAGGGACCGACAGTGATTGGTCAGATAAGCGAGACCCTTAGGGGGAAAACCCATGTACATAACCAGATTTTAACGCAACTGATTGGTTATAATGTTGACCAGTATTTGAATTATAGACTAAATCCTCATTTTTGTTAACCTCCTGCGTCATTTTTTTACCAGCAAAAGAGTGATTTTTTTTACACAGTACATATTTTTAAAATTCACCCATTGATATTTGTTGTGGGAGTGATTCTCAATGGGAAGGAGAACTATCCTAAGTGGTCTTGGAAAATCAAGCATGCTCTCACATTTAATGAGTTGTGGAAAGGAGTGTGTGTTGGAAATGAAGACAAAGAGCCAGAATAGCCTACCTCAGACAAGGAATTTGCTATTTAAAAAAATAAAAGCAGCAAGTTTTATGCATTGATTGCAGCATCAATAAATGAAGAGGTGAGTCGCCATATTTTTCCATTTTCAAATGCTTTCGAAGCCTTTCAAAAACTGAAGGAACTCTATGACTCACACTCTACAGTTGAAGTTGTTCAACTCGTGATTAAATTGTTCACCCTTGAATTACAGAATTATGATCCTCTTGCTCTTGCATCAGAAGTAAAATCTATTATGCATGATATCAAAGACACTAAGGTTGAACTGGAAATTCCTCTGATAGCTTTTCTCAAGGCACTTTATCCCACTTACTCAAATTATCTTGAGTCATTGCAAGAAAATGGAAACCTCAAAGATACTCCCTTGTGAAAAAATTTGTTGAAAGAGAGTAAGATTTTGGGAAGAAGGCAACTCCTTAGTCTTCTGAAGAGGTTGTGTGCGTTGCACATAGAGAGAAGAATCTTGCTTAATATTCTTTGAAAGGAAGAGGTGGCCGAAGAAGAAGAGGAAGAAATTTCAGAGGCGGGGGGGCAAACACTCTCAAGGAGAAAAGCTAGATTTGTACTTCATACACTGCAAAAGAGATGGATCACATGATGCATCCACATGCAAGTTGCCTTGGGACAGAATTTAGCATGAAAGAAACCAACCCAAAGGTAGAACTAATGACAAAGAGAAAGGTATAGCACCTGAATCCACTCACTATGTTGTGGCACACTGTAATATTTGAGTAAATGAAGACTTATTTAATGCTTCATTTTATTCTTGAAAAAATGATTGGTTGCTTGATTCATGAGAAAATTACCACATGACTTTTAGAAGAGATTTTTTTTGAAGAATTTTCTGACAATGTTAATGTAGTAGTATACTTTGTAGAAAAATCAAAACTCAAGCCATCAAGGCTTGGTACAATTAGGCTTAAATTTCATGGTCTTCTAGACTTTATTCTACATCATGTTTTATATCTCCCATAGCTGAGGAGAAACTTGCTATCTTTGGTCCACATCCACTAGCAAGAACATTCCATTCATATGTTTGATGGCAAGCTAGAGGTGAGAAAAGCATCAGACCATTCACTTCTCATGACGGGGATAGAAGAATAAAGGCTTCTCAAGCTGCAGGGTACCTGTGCTCATGTACAAAATTTCTCATACAATTCTCATTATGAAGAAGGCACATTTCCATCATGTTTACTATAGAATTCTAGATTTGGACACTTGAACTATGACAACCTCCGATTGTTGAAGAAAAATGGTGTTACTGGTTTTCTTACAATTCCTAAGAAACTTAAGTAATGTAATGCTTACATTCTAGGAAAGCATAACAAACATCCTTTTCATGATTCACATTCCAAAGAACATAGAAAACTTGAACTCATTCAATCAGATTTATGTGGTCCAATGCTTGTTCCTTCTAGAAATGGAAATAAATATATGATGATATTTATTGATGACTACACCGAAATGTGTTGGGTTTATTTATTGAAGAACAAATCTGATGCTTTTCAAACATTCAAGAACTTTCATACATGGATTGAAAGTGATGCACAATCTCATATTGGCTCTATTCGCACTAATAATGGAGAATAATACACTTCAAATGAATTTGAAAACTATCTTCACCAACATGGGATCAAACATCAAACAAATGTTCCTTATAATCCCTAATAAAATGGAGTATCTGAAAGAATTAATAGAACAATCTTAAATATGGTGCACTCCATGATGTTTTTCAAAAATGTAAAAATGATGTTTTGGGTTGATGTAGTTCTATGTGGTGTATATGTAAATAATAGATGTCCATCTAATGCTATTAGAAACAAGACTCCTTATGAAATGTGGTATGGGCACATTCCTTCTGTAAAGCATCTCAGGGTCTTTGGTTCCACATGTTATGCCTTGATACTAAAGGTACATAGAAACAAACTTGGTGCAAGTCGCAAGTGTATCTGCCTAGTGTATTCAAACACCTCCAAAGCATACCGTCTCTAAGATGAAGTCAATAAAAGTTTTGTTGTATCTAGAGATTTAATATTTCTTGAATCATCCAAAGCTGACAATGTTTTTGAGCCGTGATTTGATCGCTTGGATAGATTCGCAAATGCAAAATCATTTCAAGAATTTGATAATCAGATTCCACATCTTGAAGGGGGGTTCCTATACTAGATCAACATGTGGAATCTTCTTTTGAAGCACTCTCTCCCCTGCATGACACTCCAACAACAGATGATACTTTGAGTGATGTGATTGATAGAATTGGCAGAATCAATCTTGTTTTAGTCCTAACTCAATCAAAAAAGCAGCCTGGACCATCTCAAAAAGGTCCATAAAAGTGGTTGACAAAGACACTTGAATGTGTTCATCCTTATGAGGTTGGAAAGACAGGAACTAGAAATTCAACTTGGCAAAATGGAGGTGATGTAGATGACTCTGATTCACTTGTAGATATGGATGTTTCTTATGATTGTGAATTGAATTTATCTACAGGTTTTGAACCAAATTACTTCAAAGAAGCTACTTCTCATGATGAATGGAAAGAAGCAATGCAAAAGGAGTATGATGCCTTGATAAAGAATGGCATTTGGAAGCTAGTTCTTCCTCCATTGGGAACCAAACCAATTGGCTACAAGTCGGTCTACAAGAACAAGTATAAAGTTGATGGCTCACTTGATAAACACAAAGCCAACCTTGTGGCAATTATTTTTTAATAGAAGGAAGGGGTAAATTATGAGGAGAATTTTTCCCCCACAGCAAAGTGGGCTACCGTCTGGACACTCTTTTCCGTAGCAGTTCAAAACAGTTGGAAAGTCCATTAAATGGATGTGAAAATTGCTTTCTTGAATGGAGATCTGAAAAGGAATGTTTTTGTGTCCCAGCCTAAATGATTTGCCATAAAAGGACATGAACATAAAGTATGTAAACTTGTGAAATACTTGTATGGCCACAAACAAGCACTGCGAACCTGGTATGAAAAACTAACTGAGCATCTTCTGAAACTCAGTTTCAAACATTATGATCTTTATGATGCAACTTTGTTTGTCAAAAAGGTTGGCAAAATAGTTGTATATCTTGTTGTATATATAGATGATGTTTTGATGATAGGGAACAATGACAACTACATTGCATCCATAAAGAAGGAATTGAGGAAAGGTTTTGAAATGACTGATTTGGGCTATGTTCATTACTATCTTGGTATTGAAGTAACTCAACATTCGAAGTCCATATTCCTTTCTCAAAATAATTACATTGGAGATCTGTTGAATAGGTTTGGCATGACTGAATGCAATCCTCTAACTACTCGAATGGAACAAAACTTACAGCTCACATCCATTGAAAGAAAAGAATTTCAGGATGCAACAAAGTATAAATAGATTGTAGGAAGTCTCAACTACCTAACTACTACCAAACTAGACATTTTGTTTACTCTTGGAATCCTCTCTAGGTTTATGCAAAAGCCTTGTCAAGGACATTGGTCTATTTCAAAAAGGGTTCTAAAGTACTTGAAGGGAACTCAAGACTTTGGAATCAAGTATACACAAGTGGGGGACTTCAGCTTGATTGGATACTCTGACTCAGACTTCGATGGAGAAAAAGAAATTGGGTATCTACTTAGGGTTATGCTATGGGCCTTGGATTAGTAGCTGTCTCCTAGAGATCACACAAACAATCAGTTCCAGTAGATTCCACAACAAGGGCAGAATATGTGGTAGCAGTTGAGGCAACAAAAGAAATTGTGTGGCTCAGGAAAATTCTGGAAGATTTGCAAGTAAAACAAGTACAATAGACTCCACTAATGATTGACAATACCTTGGTGATGAAGTTGGCCAAGAACACAAAGTTCCATGATCGAATGAAGCACATCAATATAAAATATATTCTCATTCAACATCATGTTGAGGCCAAAACAATCCATCTTCGCCATTATTCCACTAATGAGCAGATTGTAGACATCTTCACCAAAGCACTTGGTAGATAGAAGCTTGAGAGACTCATAATGATGGTTAGAGTCACCAACATCCCTTCAGATTAAAGGGGGTTGTGTTGACACCTAATCATAGGGACTGGGTGAACAACTGTAGTTAGTGTAAATAAATAATAGAGAAAATGGAAAGTCATCGAGAGATGAACTGAATAGTCACTCCCTCTTGTATATAATCATGAACAACCTGAATGAATAATATGATTACATTTGAGGAGTTACCTCCTAGTTTGACATTTCCTTACTAGTAATTTTAGTTTCCCAAATTTCTCCAATACCTTCTATACCACCAAAAACATATCCACCCTTTTAGAAACCCTTTATATTTTCAAATTATTTTAGTTTTAAAATCATAAACTTTTAAATTCGTATATGTTACAACTAATCTTATAGATTCTATATCACATCACAATAAATACCTAAAAAATTGAAGTACTTACCTATAAGGTTTTCTCCATCATTTCCAATTCATACTACTCCCACTTTGATTATACCGATTTGGTAGCACATGAGAAGCCCATAGAACTTCAGTTATGTTTTGTTAGAATTCCTTACACAAAATTCTATAAGCTATGAGATTAAATCATACTCTACCTCTGCAGATTTCTTTGGTGGTCTTTTGGCTACTTGCATGGCCATCAACCAGTTTATCAATTAAATGTGAAAATGAGAATATCAAATATGATAAGGAAGAAAATTCAGTTGGATCAAAATCAACTAGTGCTCCACGTGACGTTTCTCCTCTTTTTTCTAATAGAACTAGATCACATGTGGTGATTTCTACACATAATCAATCAACTACATACTCTGGATCATCCAGATCAAAATATCTATCTGAGCTACCCATCCAACTTTGTTTGGGAAACAAAGTTGCATATTATATGGATATGTTTTGAAGTTGAATTCTTGTCCCAAAATAATCTTATCACGTTCAACAAATCCTTCTAAACTAAAACTATCCTAGTATTGTTCCTATCACTACAAATTCTATAGATACTATAAAGGGGTTGGATTTCAGCTATTCATTTAACTGTAACTCTATCTCAACATATACATTTAGAAAATATGAATCAATGATCTTAATCAAGTTATTCTATTCTATTAGTGTACACATCAACCTTCATTTTCATCTATAGAACAAAAGGGTCACTCTATTATTGTACACGTCAACCTTCCATTTCATCTATAGAACAAAAGGATCATTCTACTATTGTACACATCAACCTTCCATTTCATCTATAGAACAAAAGGATCCTTATTTTCTAGTCATGGAAAATTGTGTAGGGTGTAAGACCAAACTTCCCACTATCCTAATTTTCATTTTGTAGTTTTTTTTTTTCTTAATCATTAACTTATATTGAGACAATTTTATGCCTTCTTCTTTAATTTATATATTCTTCACCTCTTCAAATGAACTAGAAAGTTGACATGAGAACTTAAGGCCATCAATAATTTAGAATCTATTAATGTAAGATATTCCATATGTTATATCTCCTAACAGAAAATGGTATTTTGGATCTTTTTTACAATAACAGGACACAAATAAAAAAATTCTTAGATGAATTTGGATTTAGGGGACTTTTAATCTTTATCACTAAACTTATCGAAGTTCAAATTTGACTTAGACAAGAATGGAGAAAGAAAGCATACCATACGATTTTCTTGCACCTCTTTTGGATAGCTAGATACTTACATCATATTTCTATCTGTGATATAAGAGCCTATCCAAAATCATCCCTAAGTGCTTCTTTAGCCACAACATCTCCCTTTAATTTATACACTTATATTTTTCCTACATGAGCTAGGATGTATTGTATATTTTCGTTAACATCACATTATATAACAATAATATGTTACACATTCAAAGTATCTATTGGAAATGTCTCACCTTTCCATTAGACCCATAATTCTAATAAATTTCCTAAATTTCAATAAATTTCATATCAAATTTGGACTAAATATTCACCCCTAATTTATTTGGATTTTCTAAAACTTCCCCATTATCTATAGAGCCTATTTGTTATAATTCAACCATATTTGCTAGGAAAACTTGGTATGGATGGACCATATTATTTTACTAGGATATTTTACACATCAATCTCAAATCAATATTGAAAGGAAAATCAACTATGATTTGGGAGATGAAACATTGTGGTACATCTTTGAAACCCTAATAAGATCTTCTTCATCCATAAATATAGACCTTATGATACTAATATGTCAATGAACTATTTTTATAAATATTTTTAAATTAAAGAGAAAATATCCCCCACACCTATGTGATTTCCCAGTACTCTCCCCACCACTTCTTTTTCTCTTTGATGTACTTAGCCTCTTTTCTATTTTTTTCCCTCCAAGAAACATTAAAATTTTTAATACTTTCTCTCTCCCCTCAATCTTCCTTCCCATTGTCATATAATTCTTCTTGTGAGAAAGATCCTAGTTCTAAACAAAGATTATGCCACTCAAAATTCTTTACTTATCACCTAAGAGTTGAGTGACAATTTAAAGAAAATTTTAAAGATAAAAAATTATCTTAAACTTAGTAAACGTTGGCAAATTTTACTAGTCCATAATGTTCAAATCATAAAATGTCTGTGATATTTTACAAAAACATTCAAAATTTTTAATAATTTTATATAGTATCTATAAAACTTAAAAAATTTGTTGTGTAAAATATCTTTATACTATAAATTTGTTGGTGAATCATTTTTAGAAACAAATAAAAATTGATGAATATTTTTTCCAAAAAATATACAAAATTAAACCACCTACAAATATTAGCTCTTAAAATTTTCTTTTATAAAAATAAATTTGACCATATAACTAACCTACTCCATCTACTCCTTTGAATTTTAAATATTAAATATTTGCAATATTTAACTTCACTCTTAAATCATTTTATCTCATGCATAGATATCCATTGGAATCTCTACCAAGAATTTATTCACATCATCTAAAATTTATTTTATAATTTTTTGTTTTCGTACAATCCTCTTTGTTCTAAAACAGAGGTGTAATAATAAATTAAGCTATTTCTTTACCATTTTCCATGTTGTAATAAAAAAATATCCTTATCATTTTACAGGTCAATCCCTACTTCTCAATCTCAAAACCTTAGCCACTTTCCATTTCTCAATTAGTTCATACCAAAAACTAAAAATATATTTCGGAGTTATGCTATAGAACTATTATTTCTCTTCCTTAAATTTGTTCACCAACTTTCCATTATGTATATAAATAGTTTGATATTTATATCAACATAAATCTAATTATTTACTATACTATTGAAATTATCGAGAGCATTGGAAGGGAAAACAAAAAATACATGTGTTAAATTTTATATTTAAAAATATAAATCATTGACAATAAAATATTATTATAAATTAAAATAATAATAATTTTTAAATTGATAAATAATTTCAAATATTTACTTGAATTTTTTTGTTGTCGTCCAGGGACATTCTTGTTATTGAGTAGCCGCTATGTCCACGGAAATATCAGAGTTGTTTAAACCCAAAGGGAATCCAACGGTGCAAATATCTAGGCCTAACCCTTTTTTTTTGGTGTGGTTTAAGGACACCTTGGTCGCCCCCAATAAGTAGGCCTAACCCTAAAAGCTGCTTCTGGGAGAATTGACCTTGTGACCTCCCAATATGGCACTCATTTGACCCATTGAGATAACCCTTAAAACTTCAAAAATATAATATTAATGTCCAAACAAATAAATTTAATCACACACTGAAAATAGCTTGCACTATTTAATTACACAGCTAACATAGTTTGCAACAAATACTTAAAAAGTTTTAAAATAAGAGAATAGCTTGCCCTATTTAATTACACAACTAACATAGTTTGCAAGAAATACTTAAAAAGTTTTAAAATAAGACAATAGATTGCACTATTTAAGTACACAGCTAACATAGTTTGCAAGAAATACTTAAAAAGTTTTAAAATAACAGAAATTGTCGCATAAAAAAAGGTAGTTGAAAAGAAATAGTTTTTTTGTAAATTTATATAAATAGAATTTATTTTTAAGAAAGATATGAAATAATATATTATTTAATTGTTAATATGTGTGTTTATATCGAATATGGTTTCTTAAAATATTAAAATATAAATTACCAATATTATTAAAAATAACATGGGTTTTATTATCATAAAGAATATTTTAAATAATCATTATACAAATAAAAGATTAAAGTTTATCTTCATATGTATTTATGTTATTTTTATCTTTTAAAGAATATTGATTAATTAAAAATTTCCATAATGAACACGTGTCGAATCATAGGTTATCTTTTTTGTTCATATAGTATGTGATAAACTCATGATATTAACCATGGTACTCTAAGACAACCTATTTAGAAATTCAAGAAGCATCATAAAGTTATAATTTCTTTTATTATCATTATTAATATAACTTAAAAAAATAGTTATAATTTTTTATAATTCTAGCAAGTATATCATAACAAATGTTATGAAATGTTTTAATTATCAATTTGCTTTTATTAACTTTTATCATCAATTTAATTTATATAACTCAACTACTTTTACCATCTATAGTTCCTTCCTAATTTAAAATAGACCAATATCCTTTTCTAAAATAAAAATAAAATTTAAATTAAACTAAAAACAATCTTAATTATAATAAAAAGCAAAAATAATTATATAGATATATGACTAATTCTATTCAAAACTATTGTAATTCTTA
>APFE031635933.1:0-23909 GCA_000404065.3 Pinus taeda | reverse complement strand
GTTTGTATCTTGAAAAATTGATCCCTATTAAAGCTTCGTAGATCAAGAGTTAAGATGGATCTATGTTGATAGAATAGAAAATGTTGTAAATATGCTTATAGGAGACTTTAAAAAATTATATGATATATAAATAAAAAATAATTGAAATATTTGTTTAAGAGAAGATGCAAAATCTAACATTATTAATAGAAAAAATAAGAAAAACAAAAAGGTGAAGACAACAATTAAAAAAAAGCCAATTCCTAGTTCTTATAGAATCTGGTCTACAAAATATCATCCCAAAACAAATACTAATGAAAATAAAATGTTATCTCTTAACTTGCTTTTAAATTTTTATGAGCTATAAAAATGAGAATGGGTAAATCTCTTCCAACTTATCTAGGAAGATAATGACTTAAACATGATGAAATTATACGGTAGCCATAACTCAATTCAAAGAATTATTATTTTCTTAATAGATAAATTACCTGTCCACAAATGATAAGACAAGTAATATTTTAGTTGTTGGGAAGCAACTATTTTATAAAGTCTACATAACAAATGTTGGTTTTTTAAGACAAACTCTCATAGCAACATTTGGGTTGTATAGAGAAATTTCACATGCCACTAACTCTAAAATGATAATAGAAATGAAAATAATCAATATCAAAGGGTTAAATGAATACATGATTGATTATGAAAATATAGTTTTTCGGATTAATCACATCGTTAGGATTTGGTAGACGTTTCAAACCAACTAATGTGGTTCATCCTTAGCACAAGGTGAGAAATCGATCGATCAGAGTGAATAATAGCAGGGATGTATCATTGCTCAGAGTTAGCTCCTCTGGGCAATGATATATCCCTGCTATTTATTCACTCTGATCGATCCATTTCTCATCTTGTCTTGAGGATAAACCACATTAGTTGGTTCGAAATGTCAA
The DNA here is from genome assembly GCA_000404065.3 of Pinus taeda. Classification (NCBI taxonomy): domain Eukaryota; kingdom Viridiplantae; phylum Streptophyta; class Pinopsida; order Pinales; family Pinaceae; genus Pinus; species Pinus taeda. The sequence continues at coordinate 22,986 of APFE031635933.1, read as the reverse complement.
CTAGATCAGAGTGAATAATAGCAGGGATGTATCATTGCTCAGAGTTAGCTCCTCTGGGCAATGATACATCCCTGCTATTTATTCACTCTGATCGATCCATTTCTCATCTTGTCCTGAGGATAAACCACATTAGTTGGTTCGAAATGTCAACCAAATCCTAACGAAATAATTAATCCGAAAGATTGATATTTACATTATAAATCACAAAAACTTAGATCTAACACTGATTATGAAAAATTAGCTTATAATACTGAACATGTTAAAATAAAAAATAAAAAACCCTATTACCCAAATACCACATCCCATCCCTACAAAAAAAAAAAAAAAGGTTATGCTAGTGTGAAAACAAATGTTACATATAATAGGGTAGAACCTATCAAATACGGGTGAATTGATTAGAACTTGTATAAAGTAATTTTGTATGGATAAGAAATCTATAAAATAATTCTTCGGGAGGTCGCGAAGGCGGGGCGCATGTCGGTGATGGTGGTGTTTTCGGTGGGTTAGGGTTTCCTATTGGGCACAATATCTCTGTAGTCATAGATTCCATTCTCTCTACCTAAGTCACTTTTTTATCTTTACATTTTTAATGGTTTAATGTCAGTATTTTACCTGAATTTCGTTATAGTTGTCTTGAAAATTTTAGTTTAATTTTTTTATAAATTAGTTTGGAAAATAATAGAAATTTGAATTTCGTTACAGTTGAGTTTAGTTTTTTTATAAATTAGTTTAAAAAATAATAGAAATTTAAATAAGATTTTGACAAAATTCTATATAAATTTTTAAAATTTAAGTCTGATTTAGTCAAACTTCAAGATTTTGAGTGTCCTTAAAATTATGAAATTATGAAATTGTTAAAGTTATGAAATTATTAATAGTACTGAATCCATTTTTACTATAAAAAAATAATTATTTGAATTTTTTTACTGGATTTCAGAAAACTGACTTCAGCAGACAACAGCAAGGTAAAATATGGTTTACAGGTGGCCTGTTGTTGGGATCTATATTTCTGAATTGGCAACAAGTTGTCCCCCAGGGGGACAATGAATCTCTTGATCATGAATATGACACTACTGATTTCCAGGTCATTTGGGCCCAACCGTCGTTTTCTGGTCACGAGATTCGTGGTGGGAAGGCGCTTAACCTGGTTCGGATGGCCAGATCTATTTCTTCCAGGTATTTTGGAACCCCGAAGTTCGGCAGCAAGGTACCTATTTCATATGTTGACCCTTCGGTTGGGGTTTCGCTTTGACGGGAGGTCCAGTTGCAGTTAAGGTTTACAAGGCATAATTTTTCCCCAAGGAGCTCAGTGGCCTCTATGCTTCCCTTACTCTTTCTTCAGTCTTTTTAGAACCCTGAAGTTTGGTGCTACCTCAACCTGGCAGCAAGTACCTATTTCATATGTTGACTTACCTTCGCTTAGGGTTTCGCTTTGACGGGGAGGTCAGGTCGCAGTTAAGGTTTCTTAGGCATATTTTTTCCCCAGGGAGCTCAGGGACCTCTATTCTTCCCTTACTCGTAGTACAAGGAACCTTGGGATTTAGGGTTTCGTCCTCAGTTCTTATTGACATTCCCCCATGTTTTAGTGGGTCACGATTTTAGCGAGGGTCTCCTTTTCCTTGAGGTGTCCCTATCCTTTTTCCTACCCCATATATCTCAGACCTCTCTTCATCGAGCAACTTCTTGAAGGACTGGGTGGGTCAGGTGGATGATGGCAAGTCTCTAAACCTGAAGTGTGAAATATTGATAAGGTTCTCTTTTCGACATTGGTTGGCCAACATACTAGAGAGGATCAATGCATAGTTTAGGGCAAACGGAGAAAAGAGCAGTATATCAAGTAGATCAAAGACTTACAGATGTTGTTGACCCTTGGAGCAATATATCCATCCAGTATGCGTAGGGCCTCATTCGAAACTTGGTGATGGGTCAGATAAGAGGGAGAAATTTTCGGAATCCTTTTCTCACTGCCTGAGTGGAGTCTGAGTTGTGTCATTTGTTAAAAAACCCTCTGACTGTGAAGGTCCTAGCCAAAGGATGGGTACACCTTATCTTCTAGGAAAAATAGTTTTGGGTTGTCTATGAAACTCCTCACCGGTTATTTTCAAACCATGGACTCCCCTTTTTGATGCAAGGTGCTAGTGGATTGATACAATTCTTCTATGGGTTAGAATTCCAAGCCTCACTGCACTCCCGTGGCATGACCTAATTTTTTGGGATATTGAAAACTTGTTGGGGTCTATCTGGAACATGACTACTCCTATCTGGATATGTTTCTGGCTGGAATTCTTGTAAGTGTAGATTTCCGGGGTAGAGCTACAATGCACAATCAACCTTGCAACACAATGTATACATTAGCCTTCAAATCAGCCTTACATTAATTTTTAAATCAGCCTACACATAAAATATATGGAAGTCTTAAACATAAAACATTCATTCTCCAATGCCATATCTTTGTTTTCTGCACATTCCATCTCAACAACATAGCCCTCTGCAACTAACCACAATAAGCAAACAAGTTGCCTCAACAACATGCCAACATACATCAACTGACAGCACAACACCACAAGCATAGCAAACCTAGCAACACAATATCACAACCTAGCCATATCATCACAACATAGGATGAAAATATAAGTCAGCAACATCTATCAAGAAGATTCTTCATTTCTTTTCCTTCACAACAACATCTCCATAACAAATCAACCAACAATATATGCAACGACACAGTGCATCAACACAAGTATACCTCAATCATCAACATCTCCATAAGTTATTCTCTGACAAGCAACATGCTTAGTTGCACTTCTTCACAATATATGGTGATCACACTTCTTGTTGCTCTTTTGTTGTTTCTCTGTTGTTCCTTTGCCATCAATGACAACAATTCCAACAATCTCTCTCTTTAGCATTTATGAAAACGCTTGGTTCCTCGCTTTTGTTCTATAAGTATCTTTCTTACTTCTACTTACCTAGTGGCAATGGGTTCGAAGGACAATAAAATTCAGCAAGAAAGCTCCAGTCTTTCATTGCAACAACTTTATGATCAACCCCACAATACTACCTGTTTTTGCTGAAATTGGATAACTTCCTCCATGTCCTTACATGCACACCCAAGAGTGAAGTTGATTATTATAGACCAACATTTTAAAAAAATGGTAGAAAATCAAACGAGTTCACAGAGCTTCCAGAGTGAAGTTGACTCCCAACAGCATGAGAACAACCCTGTGCAGATAATTTCTTTATTTTCGATAAGTACAGCCTCATACTCAGTAATAAGATAAACCAACATCTCAATTTCAAACTCAACTAGGAGACTCGTCCTTTTTGTTGGTTTCACCATTTGCATTGCTTCCATCAAATTCTGCATTGTTAGGAATCTTGAATGATGGACCTGGAGAGAAGACATCACAAAGATCATCATTTGACAGCTGATGGAGAGTTACAGGCTCAAAGCCACTTAAGTCAAGCTTCTTGCAACTCAGAACGAGAACCAGAGCATGTACAGTGGTCCCAAAAAAAATGGTACAATGGACCAAAACTATTCAAAACACCACCAAATTCGCATAAATTCCCGTGAATTAACTGAAAATAATGAGAGATTCAAATTCAAGTGGAGTTGGGTTTGGCAGAGTGATAATCAAACATCATTTGAGATCCTAATCCAATTGGTAATTGGCCTTCCCTTTTTCATATGACCGGTGAAATCGCGTTATGCAACAATCTGCTGCGAAGTCGATGTCACAATGATAATGCATTGCCTAAAGTCATTGCCTTGAGTTACGATGCTTATCCTTTTTGAGAATCCATGATATTCAATTATTCCGCAGTATCTCCTTACGCAAAATAGGGTTCATAAATTGAAAGCCAAGGCGATAAAGAAGGAACAAGGAATACAGAGCCCGAGGGTTACAAATAATAATGAAATTGATGCATATAAAAGAGGACGAGTGGCCAAACAAGGAGTGAAAATAAAGGATGATGAGATTGGTGCCGACAATAAACTAGTACAAAGGGACTTTATCTGTTGTGAGGATAAATATGGGCTCCATAATATATAAGAGAGATGCTTCATACATGGCTGAGGATACATATCACACATACATACAAAATGTTGAATTTGTATTTAGTATACGATAAGGTTGTAGGGTTCAAGAGAATGTCCACCAAGAGCACATTCAATTTATGCGTGGAGGCACCAACAACGTTGATCTCTTGCTATAATGAACGCCATAAGCTTCCTATATACATCAAAATATAAAAGAGATATATCATCACAAGGAATGGAGAGTTGTGTTATCAATGCGTATATACTTTAGATAGCTAATTTATTTCAATATACAATGCGAAGGTATCTAAAGTATCGACCGAAATTTATTTTTAAGATCAATTTCTTGTTCGAATGATCCAACAATTCTTGTTTGCACCATCTACTAGAATATAATTCAGCAGTCGTGATGATTATCATAATTTATAGCTGGTTTTGGATGGTCTGATTAACGTCTTTGTCGTTTCTTATCCAAGTTCATGTGCAAGCCGCTAGAGATCTTTGTCTCTGACAGCATTTTATTACTCAAATCTGCAAGGTTCCAAAGTGCAGTCGTTGCGGCCTTAATGTCTAAATGAGTCATCTCAAGTTCAAGATTCTCCAATGCAAAATCCCCTAATATTTTATCTTATATTCTTTTTTGTACAATGCCATGTAAGTTGTTCATATTGTTTGCCCCCTCAATCACCTTACACATTTTGGCAAGTTCCTTTTCCCTGATATCCCATCGGTTCAATAAGGTTTTTAGGTCCTTGTCTTTAAGAGCCAAAGCTCTGTAGGCCTCCAAAAAATCTTTTTATTTTTCTATCAGATACTTTTTCATAGCTTTAAGCTCAGCGTCTGATTGTTTTTGTTTCCTTAAATCCTCCAATCGTCCACTAACATCTCTTGGATAGGTTGGAGCTGCAATTTTGTTTCTAGCAATGCTCGGTTTGTTGCAAAGAGTTCACAGTTGGTCTGCATTATCAATGAATCTTCATCCATTGTCAAAATGTTGACTTCTTTGGCTGACTCTACTAAAATTCTTGTGATGTTCATTGTATGTGATCATTTAAGTTAAGTTGCATCGTATTTACTTGCTCGTCTTTGTCTTTCAACATAAGGGTTGCCTTGAGAAGTTGGTCTCCTTTATCTCTTCATAAGGGACTTAAACTGGAAAATTTCTTCTGGTGGGTTTTCTAGATTTTTCTATGTGACCATGAGATCCTTATCTTTATCACTTAAGTTATGTTTGAACAAATGAGATATCAAACTTCAAGCATTACATTTTGATTCTGCTTGCAACAAGTAATGATTCGTTGAGTAGTAATAAAGTTTGAACATCACTAAAAGTTGCATTCCTTTGCTCCAATTCCCTCTTCTTTTTCTGCCAATGCATATTGGACACTACTAATTTTTCTCTCTTTTTCATCCAAGCTTATTGTTTATTCCTTGAGCTCCTCGGCCTAAACCACAAAGTCATCCCTAGATTTCTTCAACTCGTCTTCAAATATCCTCTGCAAGTTTTGGGTAGCAACAACCTCCTATTCACGACATTCCAAATCTTTTCTTGCCTGATCTACCTCACGTTGGTCCAATGCTACAACTCTCTCCTCAACCTTAAGCTCTTCCTCCTTTGCCTTCAAAGTTGCCAATGCAATATGAAGATATGATTCTAGGCCTTCAATATTAAGGTCATAATTGCTACCGTTTGCATTGTTAAAACCAGTCACCATCTGTTCTTAAAGCCTTTGTGTTTGTATAAATAGTCTTTCTAAGGAAACTTTGGCAGGATCCTTCAAGCCATTATTGTTTTCATTATTACCATTGGTAGTGACATTCACATTGTTTTTCTTTTTGTTATTTAGAACTAACTTGATCCATAGAGAACATCCCCTTGTTGGTCCAAATGCTTTGAGAGCAATTCCTTCCCTCCATTCGGTTGCTTCCCTTTTTGTGTACTAGTGTGTACTGTTTTTTCAACAACAGATTTAATGTCAATGCCGCTATCCTATCATGAATTACCTAGTATCAAATTTATTTGTTCATCTAATAGTCCCTCATTTGGATGCACATCTTTAGATATTGTGAATATAAATATTGAGCACGTTTGAATGAAGCAGATATTGTCACCTTAATTCTTCACAAAGATCCTCAACTATTCAAATATATATTTATTATGTCACTTCATTGGACCCTATAAGATGTTGTAATGTTGCAAATGAGATGCATTATGCCAATCTTGGAACAAATAATTTAACTTTCCTAATGAGTACATTTTGTAGATGGTGTTCGTTGTTCTTTGGATCTGGATTTATTTAACACACTCTTTCAAGACATTCTAGGGGTTGTTGTCCCCCTAAGATACAAATGCTCTAACATAGACATTTACAATATTCTTCTCTGCCTTCACAAGAAACTCCCCCTGAGGCTATGATGACTTCATTTTGTCATTGAAGTCACAGGTTGCTCCTTTTTCTCCCTCTTCCACACTTTAGTAGATTGCCTTTTGTTATTTGCATTTCTTTCATTGTTTGGTCTGCTTGGAGTTGCTTGCATCTTTTGTCTAGAGCTCTTTATGGTATATGGAAACTTACAATCGTTTGCTTTATGGCCAAAGTTATCACACACATAACATCTTGTGTGGCCAAGAAACGCAAGTGTGTTTCTTCTTGATTTCTTGTTTTTCTTTGTGTACCATTTGTATTCAATAGCTTTATGTCCAAATTCATTGCACAAATAATAATAACCATAGAAATGATTTGTGTACTTGGTGGATAATTGTCTTCTTTGTTTGCTTGCTTGGGGGAGCCTTCTTGTTTGTTGCATCTTTTGCTGATTAGTTTTGATTTTCTTTCTTTTACATTCTACTGCAACATGTCCAGGTTCATGGCAACAAAAACACTTGATATCTTTTAAGGGACCAAAAGAACTCCTTTGGGATCTTCCAAATTTTCTCAACTCATCTGTAGGAGAAAATGATCTTCTTGCAAAGAACCCTTGCTTCACCTCATTCTTTCCATTTTGGTTATGTTGCTTGCCTTTGTTTGTTTCCTTGCTAAGCACACTGCTTGTCCCTTCTCCTACAAGTCTTTTTTATGTTGTATTCTCTTTAATGGATTCCTTATCTGAGCTCTTCATGGATACACTCTCGTCTTGTAGTTTTTTGTACAATCTATTATTTTCATCTATCTCACTTCTAGTTGAATTAGTCTCAACTTCTAATCTTTCACATTGTTCTTCTTTCTCCTTTAATCGGTTTCTCATTGATTGTTCTCTTCTCATTGCTTCTTCAAGTTGTGTCTTTAGGTTCATAATTTCCTCCTTAAACTTTATTCTCTTTCATCACATATCTGCAACAACTTATTTTGATATATGCTTTTGTTTGCAAGTCTATCTATTTCAACCAAGGCTTATTCAAGCTTGGCTTGATGTTCATCTGCCCTTTTTTCATGAGAATTAGATACATTCACATTAGTAGAATAGGTGTCATTTGGTTGAACACTTTCTTTTTTAGAAGCATTTTTCTTGTTCTTCTTCTTCTTCTTCTTCTCCTTTTCTGCATTGTCGCTATTAGTATCTGCTTCATGCATGAGTTGCAATATATCCCATATTTATTTTGAAGAATTTAAATCTATTACTGTATCAAGATCCATATCATGAATATTTGTATACATTGCACATTTTGCTTAGCATTCCATTATTGTTCTTGAGTAGAGGGGGAATCATCTTTACTGTATCCATCACATACAAGATTCCATACACCAAGTCCATAAGCTATCAATTATGATTTTACCTTATCTCTCCATTCATGAAAGTTCATTATACTAAGCACAAGTACACTTTGATAATCCATATTCAACCAGGTCTACCTTCCAGTTCTTAGGTTGTCACAAAAGGAACAGACTCTAATACCAATTTATGGAAACTTAACTAAACGGGGGGGGTGAATCAATTTAGTACATTCATGGACATTAAATTTTGATTATTTTTCAATAGTTAATTGAACTATTAAATAAGAAGCATACACCTTATGAACAAAAATTTAATATATAACCAACATTTAACATGTAAATCACAACATAAGGTCTTTCATGATGACATAAAATCAACACACAAAATCATCACATGTGAACACCATATGTAAGTGGAAACCCATAAAGGGGGAAAACCATGACTTTGTTATTGTTGTGATGCAAAGGCAAGCTCCTACTCCCTTATTACATCTGATTTTCTGTAGGATCCAACCTACAGGAGGTTGCCACCTCAATTTCTTCTGCAAGCTTCAACTTGCAAGCAAGCTCCAACTCCCATAAATTTTCTATAGTTTACAACCCATAGGAGGCTCCTACCTCAATAGGCTCCAACCTGTTATTTATCAAGCTTCAACTTGAAAGGAAACTACAATCCCCCAATACATACAAGAAACAACATGTTGGTTTACCTGGTATATAACTATGCATACCTCCATCTTTCTCTCTGCTTCTTCTCCTTGAATTTGCTTCACATCATCTCTATATATGTGTCAAGTAGCTAATGAAAAACACCTCAATTAGCTCTCACACTCTCTAACCCTCTAACCATTTCAGCCTTCCAACCTCATATATTTTTATAAACAAATTTTAATGGTTGTTAGTATTCCATACATGAGTTTTAAATGAAAAGTCTTGTCTCTTTGCATTCCAAAGGCGTCTCTTAAATTCCAAAACTAGTTCAACTCTTTGGATATTAAAAATACATAAAATGAATTCCAACATATTTAAAATAACATGCATTAATATTATTTATGCCAATAAAATGAATTTCAACTTATTCAAATAACATGAATTCTCTTGCATTATAACACATTTGCTTTGATCACAACACCTCAACCAAAATCACCAAGCATCTCCAAGGCCATGCCTTTGTAACCAAAATCATCATGCCTCTATAGTTGAACTTAATGTCATCATTTTGTCTTGGAAGACCACATTTTTATTCTACAGGATAGCATACTATTGTCAACATCAATCTTCCTCAACAACATATTGTCATTGCCTTTGCCTTTGCCTTTATCTCTGTCTTTGCCTTGCATCACAACAATTTTTGCAACATACTACATCTCACAGAACCATAATGCATCAAGCCATAACAAGCATCAACATCATACATCTATCAACTCCATGAACATTTCCTACAATGCACAATCAACCTTGCAACACAATGCACACATTAGCCTTCAAATCAGCCTTACACATAAAACATATGCAAGCCTTAAACATAAAACATTCACTCTCCAATGCCATATTTTTGTTCTCTGCAACATGCCAACATACATCAACTGAAATCATAGCACCACAAGCATAACAAGGCTAGCATCATGATATCACAACCTAGCCATAACATTGCAACATATGATGACGACATAAGTAAGCAATGTCTAACAAGAATCTCCTTCATGCCTTTGCCTTCACAACAACAACTCCATAACAAATCAGTCAACAATATATGCAACAACGCAATGCATCAACACAAGTATACCTCAATCATCAACATCTTGTTAAGCTATTCTTTGACAAACAACATGCTCAGTTTCACTTCCTCACACAAATATGGTGACCATACTTCTTGTTGCTCCTCTATTGTTCCTTTTCCATCAGTGACAAAAATGCCAACACTTACTTTGATGGTGCCTCTATTAACATTGGTTAGTTCAATGGTGGAGGGTTCTTTGACAAACAACATGCTCAGTTGCACTTCCTCACACACATATGGTGACCATACTTATTGTTGCTCCTCTATTGTTACTTTTCCATCAGTGACAACAATACCAACACTTAATTTGATGGTGCCTCTATTAACATTAGTTAGTTCAATGGTGGAGGGTTTATCTTATTCCTTTCACTAGATCACAGTTTCAAAGTCAAAATGGGTTTGGGCCTTGAGACAAATAATCAAGTGGAACTCTTGTCATGCAAGTTCTTTCTTTTGTTTTTTCTTGAAAAGGGATGCACACATATTCACATCTTTAGTGACTCTATGCTAACTATAAGCTGGATTAATAGTACTATTTCTTGCAAGAACATCCTGATATTGCCTATTCTGGAGGAGATTAAGCGAATCATTGACATATTCATATATTTTGCATGCTCACATATTTACAAGGAAAGGAACCATATTGTAGACCTCATGTCCAAAGAAAATCTCCATATGGAAAAGGATCTTTGGGCTACAACCGAACAAGCAAATTACTAGATGTTCAGGTTCTTCCACCAACCTTACAAAACCTTCCAATAGAAACTTAAGGTCTTTTTCACACAGGGAACAATATTTCTCTATGCTCAATTTTATTTTATTCGAGCTACGATGCATGTTTTGTTGAAAATTTCCATAGGTCCATATTCATGGATAGTACTAGTTATTAGTATATCTACATGACATAACGTTTGATTGTTTCTTGACAAAAAATAGTCTTACCTGGTTTGTGGCCATGTAGCAATCCCTATCGTGGTTGGCTACGTGCATCATTTTTGTTTTGCATGTTTTCGCATGGTTACTCTCAATACCAAAATTGTAATTTTATGGACTAATATCTCATTTCTTATACTTATGGAGGAATTGAAAACCTCTTCATTTTGATTTGGACAATGTAAAAATGTAAATACTTTATTTTGACAAGTCTCTCTTGGTGTTTTCCTTAGTTATCAATTTCGTGGTTTTATATGAATACACTCATGAAGTGTATATGCATAATGTAAATTCACTCATTTATTATGAATGAAATTATGGGTTTTTTTCTTCGAAAAATAAAAACGAATTAAATAGGCAATTAAAACAATATCTAGTCTCAAATGTTTTCCTTATTTCTTATATGTAAAAACTTGTGAGAAAACAAAGAAAGAAAGAAAAATACTTATAAAAAAAAAGAAAAAATATTGGTTTAGAAAATCATCAGATAAATATAGAAAAGGATCCAAGTAATATTAGAAGAAAACAATTTTCCAAGAATAAAAGCAAAATAGTAAACAAAAGCAACATGTAGAAAGATGGATGTTATTTTTGTGGCAAACCAAAACACTCTGCAAATATTCTCCTAAAAGAGACCTAAAGTCATATCAATGTATGTAGAAGAAAAGTTTGAAAAAAAATAAGACTATATTCAAATTGATATTGAAGGATTTGATTCTAACAATGATATCTATGAATTAGAATCTTGTAATGAATATGTCAAAGAATTAATATGAAGAATCTATACAACAAAATTCAATAATAAAATGTGAAAAAATTGTAAGATTAAATAAAAAAAACATGAAGAACCCATCTTATGGAACCTTATTATCATCTGAAACCAACAAAAGAAAACAATAAGCTTATGGAAACATTATGAGATAAAAGATAATATTAGAGATGTCAAGAGAGAAAACTAAACTTAGGTGATATATAAAATAAATAAATAAAACTAAGAATTCAACTCAAAAAAAAGTCCCAACCATTATTTCAACGAAGCAATGACATATATGTGCTTGGTGAAATTCCAATTAAAATTGAAAGGTGATAAAATATTTCAATCTTCTTTGATACATGTTGTCAACTCAACATTTCCCATGAAATCATAGCTTTTTCATAATATTGAAGCCCATTACATAAACACAATTGTCCTTGTTAGTTATGAGTCCAAGTGCTCCTATACTTGTGATTTTTTATTTTTATTTTTTAAATGGATCATCCTCATATGCCATACCATTTGTTATATCATATACTATTATTGAATAGATAATCCTTGGGAAAAAAAAATAATGTATAGTTTCCCCATGTTGTTATTAACTTTATGGATGGTACTTTGTATATGTCTTACTTTCTCCATGTTGTTATCAACTTTGTGGTTGGTACTTTGTATATATTTCATTTTAGTGGATACATAAATCAAGTTTCAATGGACCATTAGATGCCAAAAATTTATGATCAGACATCAAATTGCTGAACCAAACCCTCCACCTACATATCGCTATGTGAAATATTTTTCACATGATATTGCATAAGAATATACACATTAGGAACATATTACTTCCCGTTATGGACAACCTACTTTAAACAAATTGTCTATAAAAAACAAATTCAAAGAATGGAAACTACAAAGAATATAAAGGAGACATATACCAGAAATGGTTGCAAAGAAAACAAATTTTGATGAATGTTGCAATTTGAATCCATAATCCTTATGGGATGGCACTAAGCTAGAATATAGAATCAAAATATTATCAATATTTTAACATGAAAACATGGAAGAATCCGTTATAAAATTACTTGATTATAAACTCATCTAACCTTTAACATTTAAATTATGTTATTCGACATTTATAGTTGATAAACATAGTCAACAGAAGATGGGAAAGAAAATAATAGTTATCAACTACATTCTCTTAAGTGGTATAACTATAAATTTTACATATTCCATGTGACACAAAGTTAATATGTTAACCTATTTAATAAGAAACACATTCTCTAGTAAATTTGATTAAAAACTAGATTTTTCCAAATTATAAAAAGGCCATATAGGATAACATTTAGCACATCAATGAGCAATATAAATTACTAATTATGTTATTCAATATTAATAATGCCCCTTGCTTATTTCCAATAATGGATGGTTTCTATATTCAATCTATATATATAATGTTCCCTATGTAAAAGATATTGAGAAGTTCTATAGCTATATAGAAGAATATCACCCCATCTTGAAAATATCAAAGAATTGGTGGTAAAATAAAACATTTGTTTTTTATTAAAAAATAAAATTGAGTTATTTAAAACTGAGATAGAATATCTTGGTATTCATTTTCTCTTATAAAAAGTAAAAATGCAATGTCATATCAAAAATCATATTTTTAGAGAATAAAAACCATTTAAAATCTTTTCTTAGTTGTATAAATTACATCATGTGATTTTTAAAAAATGTTTCCATTGAAAGATCTCTCTTATGTGAACTACTTTATAAAGGATAGTGGAAAAGAATTGAAATATATAATAGTAAGGTCAATAAAAAGTCAATCTAAATAGCTTCCTTCACTTCAAGTTTTGATTAGAAATGGTCCCTATGTAGTTTGCTTCTGCATTAGGATAGGGATAATCACTTTAAGAGATGGAGAATATGAAAGGGATAATCACTTTAAGAGATGGAGAATGTGAAAGGATAGACACAATAGATAGATACCATAACTCCAAACTAGAAATGTATGTTATAGTAAATCTTAAATTTTTCTATACACTCTCACAAATTTGTTATATAAAATTATTATAAAATCCTTTAAGGATTGAATCTTAATACAAAAGTTTACACATTTTTTATTTATTTATTTTTTTTTTAATCAAAATATTTGAATGTGAAATAGAACATATAAAAGGTGGAAATAATTATCTTACATATTTAGTTTAGAACTAAAGTTGCATATTGTAAGATGGAAAAAGGTGAATTTTCAATTTAAAACTAGCATCAAAGTGTTTCACAACAAAAACATTGTGAGCTTAATTTAGAAGATTGATCCAAATTACCATTGAAAAAGGCCATTAATCATTAGTGATCATTAAAATAAATTAATGAAAGAGAAAATATGATCCAATAATATAGGGGAGGATATCATGTATTTAGCCCATGACCAAATTGGATATACAATTGACAGCAGGTATGCATCATAATCACATACGAGTATTACCATTGAAGATTATATGAAAAGTATGATATTGATTAATGGAAAATTGATCCACAATTGATATGGATTGGATAATTATATTGTTTTCCATCTATCTCCATGCTTCAGAGTGGAAAAAGTGGAGGAACCATGTAGCAACCTTTTTTAAAATTCCATATATATATATATATATATATAAGGCCACATTGATGGGACACATATTCCAAGCTTAATGTTGGACAAGACATCCTAGGGGGTGTTCATTTGGTTTATTATGGCTAAGGAAATTAGCAAGGGAAATGGCTAAGGCTTTGGAAAGGCAAAATGACATTTTTGGCACATTTATTTGTGAAAATAATGGAAATTAGGAGAAAAGGGAGTTGAAAGGTCACCTGTTGCATGTGAAGAGGAAATTGAAGGAAAATAATGGAAAATGAAGAAAATATAGGCCTCGTTCATAAAAAAGCTTATGAGGGTCAGTTGGTATCCTTTGGTCAATTGAGTTTTGGAGCTTTCTCATTATTCTCTCTCTCTCTCACTCTTGGACACTTAGAGTTTTCTTGGAGCATTTTGGAATTGGAGCAAGAAAGGAAAAGAAGGCAAGAGGAAACAACGATCAAGCAGGGAAAGGCAGGATCAAGCAACTACAACAGGGTTCGTCGCAGGTATCAATTTGCATGTGTAATTTCCTTGATAGATTTGGCATGCATGGTATTTCTTTTGGTTCTTTTGTTGTTATGGCACAGGTTTTGCCAATTGTAACAGTGTTTTCAGCCTAGCCTTGTCATTTCCGGATAGCCATGGTGTGATGGGGTTCTCATGTTTTGGTTGAGCTGGATTACCGAATGGATTCGAAGCCGAGTGGGGTGGATCTCTGAATGATTGATTGAGCACACAACCTAGTGGTCCCTGAACTGGACTGTGGATCACGGTAAAACCACTAGACTAGTGACCCTTGAGCCACACTGTGGGTTGCAATAAAGCCAAGATTTTGTTTCCTTGGTGGGCCTAGGAATCCTTGCGGGTGAATGGCAATATATATGATAAAGCCAAGTGGTGGTTTTCTCTCCATTGGGCCTAGTAATCTTGGGTTTGGGATATGTGGTAAACCTTGGAGAGTGGGTCTCAATTTAGGGCCTAGTGATCGAAGTTTGGATTGCGGTAAAGCCTAAGAGACTAGGAGACAAGAAAATTCCTCACAGTGTATGTGGAGAAATCCGGTGGCATCCATGCTTGTTTGGCCTAGTGATCGGGTGGAGATCATGGTAGAGCCAATTATGATGTGTTCATTGTGTTGGCCTAGTGATTCGGGATGGATTATGGTAAAAGTTGGTTTCTATTGATGATGGTGAGGTGGTTTAGCCTCAATATGCCATGGTTGGTTCTTTTGGTTTGAGTCTCACATTCATGCTTCGAATATGGCACGGGGGTGAATGACTGAAGAGAGATTTGGCTCAACCATTATATGGTCGAGTGGAACGTGGAAGTCCCATTCCGGGTTTGGTTTTTGCATCATAAATTAAATATTATTCCTCCTTGTATTTCTATGATCATTTTGATGGATTATATGTGCTCTATATGGTTGTACTGTCATGAGTATTTATATTGTTATTATGCTGGTATATGTGTGTTTTATGACAGTAGCTACTTATGGCTCTTAGCATGTTTTTACTTGTAAATGAATGGATAATGTATCTATGGCCTAATAGATGATAAAGCAGCAAATGACACGAGGGAACAATGGTTCATAGAGATTCTCAGATAAGTATGATATCCCTACACTTAATTCTATTGCTTACACATATACATTACATGTTGATGATATGTTTGATGAAATGCCTAACATGGCTAGTAGGGGTATGATTAAGATCTTGTTCAAATTATTGCTTTTGCATCAGTGTTTCCCTATTCTTTTACTGTTCCTGAGTTATCATTCCATTTTGGGCAGTGACCTGGGCTATGGGCCTAAAAAAGTGGCTCAAATCCCTGCATCGTTGGCATAGCATTGCCAAATTTAGTCTTTGGTCGCTAGCAGGCAAGCCTGTGAGAGCGAATTTGGGTTTTTGGATGCTCTATTTCCTATAGCATGGGAACGACTAGGGCTTAAGATGTCCAGAATATCAGTGGGACCCAGGGACAGGATCTCTGAGTGGATGACATGTCTCTTGAGGGTTTTGTTGTTGATGTGGCTAGTTTGGTTGATGTGTTCTGTCAATTCCACTTCCTTAAGGTCACATACGAGGTCAAATCCAATCATAGTAACCTATCATCCCATGTTTATCCCAGTTGACTGGTTACTTGGGTAAATGTGTGAGGAGGGTGTTACAGAGTGGTATCAAAGCATGGTTCACCCTTTAGACTGGATGGGCAGTGTGTGTTGGTAATGCATGTGTGCCAGTTGCATGTGTGTATCTTACACTTGCATTCCATGTGCTTTTTGCATTGCATAATGTTGATCATGGTTGTAGTAAGATTGTCATGAGGAACTTGATGTTGATTCTTTGGAATGCATTGTCATGAGTATGTGACTTACATATTGTTGTATGTCACTTAATTATATGTCATTTGATTACATCTGTGTATGATTGGTTACATTCTTGTATGTTTGGCTACATGTATCAGCCTTGTAGGTTGGTTACAAGAATTGATCTCTTATGCTTGACTACATGCATTCATGCGTATGTGTAGTTGATTAGGCATTGCTTATGCATGTTGATAGTTGCATGTGAAAATGTGTACAATGGAGTAATGGTTGTTGTCATGCATGAGGTCATGGTTTGTGAAGTTGATATGGTCATGCATTGATGACTGGACTCTAGTTAGAATGATGTGTATATGGTTTTTTTACTTAGGAGTTATATGTCTGTATGAAGTTGTTATGCATGTATGGTCTTGGTTATAGTTATGTATGAATAGTAGGTCAAACATGCCTTGTGAAGTCATTGTATGCAATTTAGGTCATCATGATGCTATTGGTTGTTATGATGTTAATGTGTTGGATGAGATAGAGCAGGAGATGCAGAACATCATAATGAGGTTGCAGCATTAGACCTTCGAGTAAGAGAAGATCGTCATGCAGGTGTTGTATGTTCGGCATGCAGGTATGCAAGTTAAGGATTGTTATATGCACTAAGTTTATATACATTAGATTTATGTACATGTCTTTTGATGTTATGGTTACATAAATAATAGATTATAGTTGATTAGTATAGTCATATGTAAATGTGTCAGATAGTCAAGAATGATAGTAACCCGTGGTTGTATGCATTGCTATTGTTATTTTATGTTACATAACTTGATGATTAGGTTATATGTTGTTGTTGAGCATGATATATAGCTTATGGTTGTTATATGCTAGTAACTTGATTATGGGGGTTATTGCATTAATATCTTGATGTTATATGTATCATGCTAAATTGGATTGGCCTATGAAGATGGTTAGGTTTATGACATTCAAGTATGAGTCGACTTATCATGTTGCATTGTGTGGTACTAATCTAGACCGATCATACATATGTGATTTCTATGCCTAAATGATAATTGTTAATGAGTTAGGATGTGAACACGTTAGTTAATGATTATTATGGATAACATGATCTTATTTGTGTTTGAGTTGGTATGTTGTGAAGTTATATCATGATAATCTGGATTGATTGTGCAAACATGATAGTCTCCCCTAAGATACATTAAGGTACGAGTTTGTTGATGTAATATATGCGGTGCTTGACTGTTTGATTAGGTCATATAGTTGATTTAGTTAACGTGGTATGTTTGCAAATTGGTTGAATGTTTAATGAATTGTTTAATATGAGTATGTGTTCAAATGATATTGTTTGAGATGATTGTACTAATAGATATATGTTGATACAATTGATATGTACTTGAGTATAGTAGGTGATCGTTGTAGCATTGTGTCTAAGGACTATGAGTTGACTATGGATTATGGCATTATTGTTAGTCTTGGTAAAGGTTGATTTCAAATTGATAGATATAATTGTCTTAATCTTTGGAATGTGAGACTGACATGTGTGAGAAAGTTGTAGGGAAACATACATGTTATTAGCTTGACAAGTTAACAATTGATGTCCTTATATAACTAATAGTTGGGTGATGTGAAAGTACTAGTAAGTCTTGATTGCAACAAGGTAAAAAGGTAAAAGAAAGGAATTGGACAAGGATTCATTTGGCTATGTTTGGAAACCTTAATTCCAAATGAATGAGTGCTTTGCATACAAGAAGTCTTCATAACCTTGATTTTGTTTAACATTATGTGGATGTGTGTTATAGTAATGAACATGTACTTGACAAGTATATTAGCTAGTCTCTAGTTATAAGTGGATATGTCAAGGAGATTGGAGTCCCTTGAGAGATAGCGTGGATGTGCTCAATTGCAAACAACACGCTTTGCACAACAAGGTAAGGTAACCAGTGTATTGTTATGTGTAATTATGCACTCAAAATTATGTGTTTATGGCAGTATGATGCAGGGAGTTGCATGGCAAGAGAGGTTGCCATGAAATTTTGAAGAAGGCTCAGGTTGACCTTTCCTTGGGAACCATGGGGATTGAGTCATGGTGTATATTGTTAGTCTGGTGCTTTTGGTCTTTTGTGATTGTTGCACTTGATTTGCAATTTTGCATATGTTTGGTGCATAGCTATGCCACTTTGTTGTGGTGTTGTATTGCTTTTGGTTTTCATGGTCTTCTTGTTGTTGTTTTCGTTCTTGCCTTCTATTGTTTTGAGTCGGGATTTGTTTGGGATAGAGGAAACTTAATGGAGCTCAGAGAAAGTTGTGTGGTATCCGAAATGTAATGTGACTCAGATGAAGCTTTGTGCATGAGTAAGCGCAGCGGAAGGTAAGACAATGGAAATTGATTGGATTGGTTGGTTAATAGTGGTAAACGGACGATGACAAGACAAACATGAGAAAGGTAACCAGAAAAGGTAAAGTAAATGGGTCTAAGGCGTCGGATGTCTTGGATATGTTGGGAACAATTGTTCTCAATGTTGTGCATGTTGTGCATGAATAAAGAAATTTCTCTTAACCTAGACCTTATGTTATCTGGTAATTATGTTATGATCATGATTATGCTTATCTTTATATGTGTATACATGTATGTATCTATGTCACTGTCTGACAGGGTCATCAGGAATCGTCCTTGTGGTGGAATGATTGCTTACGTAGGCGAATGGCATGAAGAGGTTCATGGTCCTACAAGGAATCAATTGAGAAGAGTAGTCACGACAAATATACAAGGTCGGTATCATATGGTTATGAGTTGATATTGTGATTATATTATGTCTATGTTATGGACGGGTTATACCAAGGGATACAACAATGAAATGAGAGCAGATTGGTCTGTGACATGTTGGGACAAGCATGGATAAGACACTGGAAGCAAGGTTGCTTGGTAAAGATAGTGTGGTTTTGGATGTGGGGTACTATTGTTGTGCACATGTTATATATGTGATGTTAGGTGCATGTAGTGTTGTGTGGATATTTCATATGCGGTGTTGTGTACAGATGATGCTCTGTACATGTTGGATATGCAGTGCTATGTACAGGTGGTCATATGTGCATGTTGTACATGTGGTGTTATGTACATATCGTGTTGTGTGCATGATTGTAAAAGTGGTGTTGTGTGCATGTGGTGATGTGTACATGCTGTACAAGTGGAGTTGTGTGCAGGTGGTGTTATGTACATGTTGTGCATGTGGCGTGCATGTGGCATTGTGTACATATGGTGTCGCGTACATGTTGTGCGTGTGGTACTGTGTACATGTGGTATTGTGTACATGTTGTACAGTGGTGCACTGTACATCTGACATTGTGTACACATTGTGCAGGCGTTTTCGTGTACATGTGATGTTGTGCACACGTTGTGTAGGTGGGTATTGCATGATGTTGTATGATGTGTGTAGTTGTAAGTGTGTATGATGCACACTATGTGTATGTGCACATGGTTTAGGAGAAGGCACTAGGTGTTTGTCTGGTGTGGCAACTGATCTGAAGTGCATACAGAATAAAGACAAAGGTAGAATTTAAGGCTTAATTAAAAAATAAGTATCAATATTTTACTTCAATATTATTATGCATGTGATTTATGATTATGGTTTATGATGATTACATGTGATCTATGATTCTGATTTATGATTTTGATCTACGATGGTTGGGTTTTGGGCTAACCTGATGTGATATTTTTATACATGTTGATTTGGTCAAATATGCTAGTTTTACTTGTTGTGACAGGAAGCGAACATGATTGAAAATGTACCTTATTTATGAGCTACCAATGAAGTATGATTTGAAGTTATTTTAATTTATTTTAAATCTAATGGAAGGTACGTGCTTGGTACAGGAAGCACAAAAATATTGGTTGGGTGATTGATATCAACTACAAGAATTAGCGCAGCAGTGAAAAAAATTGGAACATACAGTTGTATGTTGGTAAAGCACTTCAAGAGTAGGGTCATTGTGGGACACTGGTACCCAATAGTGTCCATTGATTTCCATGAGCATGCTATGACCAGTATGATGGTTTTAAGGCACGTATATGCCTTGGTTTTTTTATTTTCTGATGCAAGGAAGCCTTGCCAAGGGATGGATCACCTAGGATAGGGGATGTCGGGTGATGGGCCCCAAAATTGGTAACAATTTGGGCTCATTTGGCCTCTTTTTCATTGTTCAGCCCTTGTTCAAATCCGTCATTTTCTATAGTTTATGCATTATTTTTAGTATGTTTGTGTCTTTGGTACGAATAGGGGAAGTTACTTTTCCTAGGTGGTTAACACGTGTCTATTTCAGGTTTTTGACATATATTGGAGCAAAGTCAAAGCAATCATGAGCTATAAGGCAGCCAAGCCTGAAGTGAGGAACTTGAAGGAGGGGTGCCTACGGCATTCAATGACCCTTCCTCGGGATTTTCACCTTCAACTCCGAGCTCCAAAGACCACCAAGCCGAATCTAGAAGGCAGCCTAATCAGCATTTAGAAAGGGACTGTTTGACTCACAGTTTGACAGCCGAGTTCCACAGGTTGAGGAGGCCAGCTAGGTCCCTCGTTATATATAAATTTTGAGGCCTCAGCCTTCGTAAAAATACTTTTGAACCTATTGTGTACTTTGCACCTCAGTGCTGCAGCTTTATTTTGTTCCTTTGTAGCCATTTTCGGCATAATTGTTATGATTCTTTTTGGATAATGAGAAGCAGTTTGGTTTCCTATCAAATCTGAGTTTTTCATAGGAGCCAAAGCTCTCAGGGTTGGGCCCAACCTGAGAGCCTAGGACCTCCTTTCTGTATTATTGATTTTCCTTTACGTATCACTGTTTTTTTCTCTTTTATGCATTTGAACACATTGTTGTTAAGTAGATTTCATTATGATGCTGGAATAGATCACTATTTATGAATGACTTTGGTTTAGATGTTTTGGTAGGATAATAACAGCAAGATCTCCAAGGAAAAGAGACAACTACACTCTTGGTTTCACCTCGGCCTTATTGGATTTGGGGCTGAAATTGAGGAAACAGTGTTGCCTCACAAAAACACTAGTTTGTTGTTTATGCAATCTTTTAGTGTGCTTGTTTTATTTGCAGAGATTAGTCATGGGTTTGGACATCTGAAATGTTTCTTTACATAGATGGTGTACAAGGTTTTCTTCCCAAATAAAGTTGCTTCTCATTCATGTTGATTGATGGATAGAATAGACTAGTTCAGGATTTGATCATTTGCAGGTTTTTGTAGAATTGATCAAGGCCCACTGTGTAGGGCATCTTCTTCCTTCATCCATCCTCCCAAAGCATCATCTAAGCCTCCTGTTCTGTCTCGTAGCTAAGCTTCCCTTTTCCCATCTATCCTTTGTGTCTACGAAACCTTACCTCCTTGCTCATCATTGCCTTAGCCATCTTCAAGCCAAGTCAGCCTTCTACACCTCTCCACCGAACCACCCACCAGTCCTTAGGCCATGTTTAGACCCCTATCCTACCTCTAGATTCATCCATGCACCTTCCCTCACTCATCCACCTCCTAAAAATCGACTTCCAAACATCTTGTAGAAGTTCTGAAGTTTCCTATAGAAATTCTGAAGTTTCCTGTAGAAATCCTGAACTTTCCTGTAGAACCCCTGCATACTTCTTGTAGAAGCTCACAAGTGAGGTTTCCTGATAGCCAAACCTTGTGAGACTCTAGGGAAGAGTGTTAGGGACTCCTTAGACCCCCTCTGAGCCTCTCCAACTATTCCCAAGCATTCCTCTTCCTTGATCCACTCCTGCACAGTGAAGCACAGTTCAAGCATATGCATGTGAAAATCGACACTTAATCAAGAAAATACAAAAAGATACTTTCTAGGAAAAAAGTAGTCTAAGACGTGTGCATTTTCCCTTTTTGAAGTCAATGGCATCTCATTCAACAGTTTGCATTCTCATTGTTGCATCAATAGAACTAGCTGGTAGAATTAGGGTTTGCTAGGGTTTGCATTCCTCTTTGCCTTTCAGTTTCTTTCCGCAAGTAGATTAGCTCCCCCTTTTAGTTAGCTTTCATCCATCATTTAAAAGCTTCTTCTAAGAACTTATAGAAGTTGGCTAAAGCCCTAGCAGACTTGTGCCAGCTGACCAAGTGACAGCTGCGACAAGAGCTAGTACTTGTGCATACATCACCGTCGCTTCCAAGTTTGTTACGAACAACCGGGTTGATAAAAGTAAAGAAGGGAGTCCTAGGAGTTGCAGCATTATCGCTGCAATACTGGAGCCCACCATCTTTTTGGCGCCGTTGCCGGGGAAGCGTCAGAGTATTGGTGATTGTTGCCATTCTTCTATTTTCTACTACAAACTTATGCTAAGTAGTTTATTTCATTTCCATTCTGCAATTTCATTTCCGCAAAAGTAGAATAGACATTTCCTGCTTTCCTAGATTAGCATTCAAATTCCGCAATTTCAATTCTGCAAGCATAGATTAGAATTTAAATTCTGCTTTCATAGATTAGCATTTCAATTTTGCAAGCGTAAATTAGCATTTCGATTCTGCATTTTCCTTTCAGTAAGATAGTTAGCTGCAATTCAACCTATTTTAGTTTTGCAGGTACAAAAGAAAAAAATACAAAAAGCAAGAAAAAGTCTTTCCATTTCATGCCTCGTAGGAACAGAGATAAGACCGGCAAATTCTTACCCAACACCCCCACATGTTAGGCCCCTATACTACTAGTGTAACCCCTTATTGTTATTAGTAAAACCCCCTTATTATATTGATGTACCCATGTAGTGCCCATATTTTCACTATTGTGCCCCATAGAAGCCCACTATTGTTA
>APFE031635930.1:0-14380 GCA_000404065.3 Pinus taeda | reverse complement strand
ACTGTTAGATACCTATACCAATAGGTTTCATTTTTCATGATTGGATATCAAAGGTCCAAATATGTTCTACTTTGACAACTGCAAAGATCCCATATTTCCCTAAGAAGGTAATGTCTGTATCAGTTTTGATAAAAACTCAATTTTGATGGCTGGTCCAACAGTCTAATCTGGACCATGTCATGTTTTCAATTTCTTGTTGTAGAATAGAGAATGATATCTGTCCAAACTGTTTAATCTTGGCAGACCAATAGAATAGGTAGAGAAACAAAGGTTCCCAACTGTATAATCTGGGACCTTGGAAGGAATAAGGGTTGCATTAGATAGGGAATATGAGAAAAAGCCAATAAAAGAAAAGGCATTCAAAGGGTTTGCAAGTCCAAGTGCACCCTCCAAGAAGGAACAAAAAATGCTAGGAAAACTGGTTGGGTAGGTAGATGGGGTTGCAGAAATGGCGTCTCTTTCAAAATCAAAGTTGCTGAAATATATACAGGAAGAGCAGCACTATGAAGCATGACTAACTCCCCTGTTTCTCTTTTGTAAATCATTCATTACTGACTCCCTTTCCCCAAAGTTGCACAAAGCATAAGAAATCATATGTTTTACATTATTATACCCTTGAGAAGCCACATTTCTTGTGCAAAAATCTTTTCATTTTGAACTACTCCTAATTTCAAGCTATTTGCAAACAAAACTTGGTTGAGCTAGCCCTCACTCATAAATTCCTTCCATATTAACAACTAACTATACTACTTAGCTCCCTATACTCCTTTACCCCTAATATTATAAACACCATGGTGTATAAACCCCACAATGCATAAATATCCCTTCCCTGGCACTATAGCCATAGTATTCTATCCCTGGGGCTTGAATTGACACCTGGTCAAGGTCAAGAACCCATGACTCACCTTCTTGCTCCACCTCAGACCAGTTCCCCTACCCAAACTGCCATGTTGCCCTGAAAAACCTTGAAAACCTTGAAAAAACATGAAAAAACCTTGAAAATCCTATAAAACTACTCCAATGAGCGGAAAACCTTGTAAAATCACCCTTCCCCGCTTTATCCTAAGGTCGGGGGTCCTTCGCCTTTTTAATATTTCATGAGTTTGTTCAAAAAACCCCTTTACCCAAAGTTTCCGCCTTCGGAAATAATAATACCAGCAACTTTATAAAAACCTTTGGAATAGTTCATATTTCCAATATAGGCGGGTAACTATACTTTGGCAAGAAAACCATTAAAAGTTCACCAACAAAGAAAATTTGTCGCCCGGAGGGTCCCACCGTCCACGTCTGCAGAAGAAAGTTATTGTTTATTGCCCGCCCGCTAGTCCGTGTTGTCCCTGCAGGTTGCAGGCACGACCACCGTCAGATCGCAGCAGGTCCAAATCCACAGCGGAGGTTGATTTCGGGCAATCCCGACGTCCGCACGATAACCGAAGGGGTTGTTTCCGTCCTCGCAAGTTAGGCACCCGACGACCGTCTGATCATCCGCCTCCAGATCCACGACCATTATCAATATCGGAAGGCCTTATGTGACTGACAGATACCTTCCGAAATCTGTCAGACGCTTACGTCAGGCCAGCATCAGCGCAGGGGCACGCGTCACAGTATTACTGCATCGGAGCAACGCCTGACAGTTCGTCCGGCGTACAGGCCCCCTTCCGATATGGCGACACCTGTCCTGTCCACAACTGCGCCCTGGTACCGTGCACGTCACCGCCAGTTCATCCCACCTCATGCCTGATTCGTCCACCCGGCCGCCACATCACCGCCCCCGTGGACCTACTGATGACTGCCACGTCTCCATGATGATGTCATGATGACGTCACCCAACCCGGGCCCCATGCTGACGTCATGCTGACGTCATCCATAAAGCGCGCCAAAAATACCAAAAAGCCATATTTTCGTCAATTTTTGCCATTTTTCACAATTTTTCAAAATTTTCTTGTTTAGTCTTCTGCATGGGATTTACGACGCCTGCGCCACCAGCCAACCTGCAATCTGTTCCGAAGCACCCCGCGCGCAAAATTCAGTTGCATTCTTCAGCTTAGACTATTGCTTACCAGGTATTTCAGCCTCGTCCTCTTTTAACTGGTTTTTCTTCAATTTTCTGTAAAACCTGCCATGAAAGCCTGTGAGATGTGAAATTCACCGGTAAACCAACTGTGTTTTTCCTATTCGACCAGTTAAAATCGAAATACAGTGCCGGAGACCTGCAATTCACTGCCAAATCAGTTAAAAGAATTACCCTGTTCGCGCAGTCGTGAACTCCTGAGTAAACTCCCAAAATTGACAGAGGAGGTCTCCTTGCCACTTAAAACCCTTCCTAAGGGGCCGGCATTCTCATCCTGACCGTAATCCAACCCTGTTGACCTCGGTTCTCATCAGAAATCACTGATTCAAACAACATTCCAGTTATTATTTGCATAAAGCATGGAAACCCCTGAAATCCTCAGTGTCACTCCTCTGAATGCTCCTCAGAGGGAGCTAGACTGGCAGGACCTAGCAGACCTGGATTATCAGATCTCAGAAGATTCCAGGCAAGGATGCACCCCCCACCTTCAATTGCTAAATGATTTCAGGGCCAAGCACAGAGAGGGGACATATATCTTAGGCATCTGGGAGTCTGCCCTGCCAACCTTTAAAATGCCTCTGGTCAGGCAATTTCCTGACCTAATTTATCTATGTGCCAGTCAATATGAGCCATCTCAGAGAGCTGTTGTAAATCCTAAGGGTGAAGTTGTGTTCTATACCACCCCTCAAGCTATCAGAGATATGGTTTAGTTCAGAACTGACAAGAAAATGGTTCCCTTGTCCCTGTTAGACTTAATCAACAAAGGGACCAAGACACTTACAGAGGCAGACATCCTAAGGTTTAATCAGCTATTCATTAGCAAACCAGACACAGTATTGCATCCTCCTATTTTTGATGGATATTTAAATCAACTTGGGCTAGACCTAGCCCATATGGTGAGCTCAATTCTGGGATATAGGTCAACGGAGTTTATAGAGGAAACTGTATTAGTTATGATGTTAATGTTTACCCCTGGAGACACCCCTATCTGCTACAACTACGCCACATTCATCTCAGACAAAATACATGAGCAGTTTCTGCATTTACCTAGAGAGAGGGTGTTCCGATACACCTCATACATTTATCATCTTATCCTCTATCACCAGTATGAGAAATTCTCCTTTGAGATCAGGAGACATGATGCTGCAGGAAACCCAAGATCAGTTGTTTATTGGAGCTCAATCTTCCATCACGATGCCTACTCACCCTACACATATTGTGAGTTTATAGACTTATTCATTCATCCAGCCATGTCCTTGCTTCTAATAGAGCCTCCTCCTAGACTCACTGATGATATGAAGAGGATACTACAACTATCCACTGCTTATAGCATAGGGGACTGGTATTTCTACTAGCATCACACAGTGATCAGAATATATGGTTGTGAGCTAAGACCATTCAGGCTGCCCAGGTATGTGCCTATGAGGCTCTTTGCCCTAGAGTATTTCAGACAGTTTGCACATGTAGACCTTGTTCATTTTTCAGGAAGGGGCAAAAAGGCACAACTAAAGATCAAAAACCAACTTGGGAATATTGTGTTAAACAAAAAAGAAGGATGGAAGGAGGCAGAAAGAATGTTAGAAGGCCTAGGCCTAACCCACAGCTTCCTATGGAAACCATACGACCCCAATGGTTTCATATCCAAGAGGAGAATAAAGTACAAACTCGCTGGTTATGAGCATCATAACATGATCCTCATATCAAGACATGCAAACCAGCCAAAGTGGCAGAAAAACACCTTGATAGAGCCCCTGACCCAAGAAGAGCTAAATGACAGGGCTAGAAGGTATTTATTGAAAATGGCTGACTTGGAGTGTCCTTCACAGGTGCCTACCTTACCCAGTCCTCATACAACAGCGCCAACTTCCTTATTTGCAACACAAGAAGGAGCAGCACAAGCTTCAAAGCAAGGACAAGATAAAGGAAAGGGCAAAGTGATGGAAGAAACAGACGGCCAACAGGGACAGCAGGATCAACAGCAACAAAATCAACAACAAACTGATCAACAGGATCAGGAGCAGCAAAAAGGAGAAGGCCAGGCTGCCACCCTAGAGAAAACAACCAGTATGGCTCCTCCTAGACAAGATTCTAGGGTTGACCCCACAATCCTCCAAACCCCTTTAAGGGAGGATATCAGTAGGAAGAGGGATAGGGAGACCCCTCTCACAGAAGGCTCAGAAAAAAGGCAGAGGCTAAATCCATTTGGAGAAGAGGAAATTCAAAGTTTTGAGGCCTCCGCTAGCTCAATGCATCAAGAGCAGGACAGGACAGCACTTGGGGAGGTCAGCTCCTCAGGTCAAGATAAAAGTAGAGCTGCAGGCATCAAGGACTTCTTCAAGGATGCTAAGAGAAGGAGTGAGCCACTCAAAATCAAGCTATACAACTACCTATTAAACATGGCTCCATCAAATCAACAAAGGCTTATGGCTGCATATGATGTACAAGAAGCCAAATTGACTTTGAGTCATTTTACTCCCACTGAGCAGCGGCCTCAATCAACTGCAGACTACATAAGGACAAACTTAGAGGTCCTTGCCAAAGATATCCACCCTATAGACCAGATTGAGCTTCACAAGCAAACGGGTGAGATGGTCTATGCATCTCTGGCAGACAAGACCTTGGTGAATTATAAGCTGCAGAACAGTTTGAACAACACAGCAGCACAGCTTGAGTTGGAGAGGGCATCCTCTCAAGCCAAGGACAATAGAATCAGGGCGCTGGAGGATATTATCATTGAATTTGGGCATGATCCCAATGATGTTAAGGCCATTCAACAGGTCCTTAAACTAAGGGATGCAGATGTAGCTGCTATCAAAAAGAGGATGAAAATCCCACCAACAATACATCCGCAAACAGATGAGGTAGCCCAACAAAGAAGAGATAAGGATATCACTGCACTGCTCATGACTCTGTATAAAGAATTGGTGGACACCCAGCAAAAGTTGTTGGACACAGAGAACACCCTAGAAGCAGTTATACAGAAGGGAGAACAAAGGCAATCTTCTCAACCACCCACAGAGAAAACAAACCGAGAAGAAACCCCTAAAGAGGATATCCCTCCACAGCAGGCAGCAAAGGCAGCTCCAACAGAGAAGGCTCCAGCTACAACAGAAACAACTACAACAGAGCCAGCCACTACAGCACCACTAACAGAGCAGGCCGAGAGCCTAGATATGCAGAAGCTAAGGCAGGAAATTCAAGTGCTGGAAGCTCAAATGACAGAGCTAAACAAAGCCAAGGAAAGCTTAGCAAAAATAGAGGAGAAATATGATAAGTCTAAGCAGAACGTGGCTGAGAAAGAGAGGGAAGTAAAGACCCTGAGAAAGACTATTGCAGAGCTGGAAAAGCAGCTCAGTTTTGACAAAGTAACAGCAGAAACCAAGTAGGTGATATGGACTGCCATTGGACAAGCAATCGCTAACCAGTGGGAGTACATTGATGCTATTTATGAGCAGATTGGACTTATTGGCAAGGCAAAGAAGGAGCTATACAGAGCAAGAAATGACTTAGGCAATATGGCAGACCTTGCCCCAAAGATGATAGAAATTTTGAATTATAGGAATAGTTCTCAGCTAATCCAAATGGGAATTGCTAACAGAACTGAAACCATTTCCATAATCAAGAGAACTACAACAATGAGGAACCTAATTCAGACACTGGACAGAAGGGTGCATGATATGCAAGCAGATATATCTAAGTTCCAGAATAGGTTCACAGCCCTCTAGGACAAAGGGCTTCCAAGCTTGGAGGAGTCAGGAAAGCTTCTCTCTTATGAGAAGTACATCAAAAGACTAAGTACTTTCTCAGCCATGCAGATTGCTGAGGCTTCGGGGTCATCTACAGCAGGCCCATTAACAGGACAAGTTCTTTTTAATAAGTTAGATAATTTGTTTTTTATTAAAAATGAGGTAGCACATTTATTTGATAAGCCTCCTGACTTTTATAAGTATACAGAAGCTGATGAAACAATAGGGTCAATTTTGAAACACCAGCTTCCCCATCCAGACACGTGGCAAGACTTGGTAAAGTTACTTTTGAACCAAGGCTAAGAAAGAAAAAACTTTATGCCAGCAATACAGTCTATATTGCACCTACAGGGGGACAAAGCTTTCACAGCAAGCATGAAGACACTGAGCCAACTCAGCACAGATACTCGGCATCAACAGCAACAACAGCAGGTACAGATGGCAGAGTCAAGAAAGATACAGAAAAATCAGAAGTAACAAAGCACTTCAATGCTTAATTTATGAAAAAGCCGCCCAATCAACTCCGCAGCACTCAAAAGTCAAAAAGTTATCATATCAGGAGTTAATAGCTTTAAAAGAAACATTTACACTTGCAATAACTTCTCATCGACTTTCTCTGTACAAGTGTAAGAGATTTTTTCCTCTCAGATGACTCCATTCCTGAGATATTTTGTATCTAAAACTCTATATATAGACCCTCGCGTTTGTTTAGAGGGGTTGGACTCCGGATGTAAGATTTCTTCTGATATCTTCTCTGTGTTTCTGATATTGTACATTTTTCAGACAGTTTAATACAAAGGCAGTGGGATTTCTACAATGATGTGTTGACTCTTGGTCTCTCGATGGTGTGTGGCTCAAAGTTACAGGATTCTTGATCATTACATGGCTCAATAAGTTTTCTCATGGCTCCCAATGTTGTATATGTTTCCTTTTACTCCATATGTTTCTCATATTTCCTGTTTTTCATGTCTCTTGTATGTCTGGAACTCTAGATAGTAAAGAAAAAGGATAGCCTCAGGATTTAGTCATTGACTACCCTGAGCTCAATCTGAACCGTCTTATATGTTTTCTTCTGTTAAGGTGTTTAAAGTGTAATTCTTAAATGCTACCTTTAAGCCATATCCTTACTGTGCATGGTTGTTTTAAGAATTCAAGTGATTGCTCTTAGATAACATGCCTCTTTCACAAACATACAGCCTAAGTAATGAAATCTTAATTGCTCATTACTAGTTGTATTCACCTCATCCTCAATATTCACAGTTTGTTTCATGAATTGTACGCAGGCCCTGTAGCTTTCTTCCTCACCAAAAATCAAGATTTCAACAGAAAACAATCCCGGACCCCATTGCCCAATGGGTTAATCTTCCCTGCTGATGTACTTTAAAGAAAGCAGAAGCATCCTCCCAACCAAATACACAAAAACAACCAAAAACTCACCTCACAACTAGCCTAAAACCCTTACTGAAAGCAGTAACAAACCTGACAGAGAGAGCCCTCTCTGACTGCAGCTAGGCTAGAAGCTGCAGCCCAAAGATTGGTTAGAGGTTACCCCAGCCGTATTCTCTTAGGAGTCAAAGAGAACAACCTGGGTGTTAACATAAATGGCGACTCCACTGGGGAATTCGGGATCTGAAGCCTAAAATCTGTCAATAAATCACATTTACAGTCTGAATATCAGTTAAGACACCTCTAAGCTACTCCAACACAGACATTTGTAGCCTAAAGGAAGAGCTGAATCAGACCCCTTTCTGCACAGAATTTCTTACTAAACCGGCTTAGAAACTGGCTCCTAAGAAGAACCTTCGGTACACAAGGAATAACCCTGATCCCAATCCTCCTACCATCTTCGAAAATCCTAATACCATCCCTAAGTTTGTTAGGAAACAGCAACTACAAGATAACTTCGCTGATATCAGTCAACAGCCAGAGTTTCCTAACCAAATCCCCACTCCAGTTAAAGTCTTATTTCGTTCCACCCCTAATTCCCCCGGCTCCCCTTCTACATCCCAAAGTTCTCCGCCAATCCCTTCTTCTCCCACACAAGTCTGTTCATCCCATACTGCCATTCCCTTCGTACCTGTTACCCCTGTGATACCTTTTGTTCCTTTTGTTCCAGTTGTCCCAGTTAACCCCCAAAATCCAGCAAATATGGCCAGGTATGCACCCCTACAATTGCCTGCCAACCCAGTGGCTTTACCTCAGGACTACCAGGCCAAAATCTCATACTTTGACTCCACTGGACCTTATTCTGCAATTCAACATGCTAAAAGAATGCAAGATCATTTTGAAAATTATGAAATTGATGATGAAACGGTAAGGATGAGAATATTTGTCCAAAGCTTGACAGGGGACGTAAGAACATGGTTTAGATCCTTGCCTGCAAACACCATTAATAACCCTGATGAACTATACCAATCCTTCACAAACAGGTGGGAGAAAAAGAAGGATCCTTTACACATACTTGGTGAGTATGATATGATTAGAAGAGGTCCCCAAGAGACTGTTTTGGAATATTGTGCTAGGTTCAACAATGTTTATAATGCTATACCTCAAAACCTAAGACCTCCTCCGGATTTAGCCTTATACAAATTCTCAGATGGATTTGACACAGATATGGCCTACCAACTGAAAGAAAGAGCCCCTCAAACCCTTGAAGAAGCTCAGAGAGTTGCTGTGACAGTTGAAGCAAATCTGATTGCCAAGAGGAACAGGGCCAAAACAGAAAAGAGGGTTGTTTTCAAGGAAGAACCCTCTACCTTGGACCAAAAATTAGATGCAATAATTTCTGGTATGAAAAGGTTAGGTGATAGGGTAGAATCTGTGGAAAGAAAATCCTTATGGGAAGCACCACCAAACAATCCTAATAGGAATCCAAACTTTAGGAGGAACCAAAATCCTGGTGGCAGCAAAGCTAATATTGATCCTGAAATAAGACCACCATTTCAGGAAAATTATGCTGAAACATCCACATCTGAAGAACAAGCAGAAGATACTCATATCCACCTAATGGGGCTTGACAACAAGCACTAAGTCTTCTTGAGTCAGGAAGATCAGGATGAGGATGATAGTAAACAGTTTCAGACAAGTTCAGGAGAATCATTTGATTTTAAACAAGGCTATGATATTGCTGTCAATGAAGTTCATAAACAGTACAAGTTAAGAAGTAGGACTGTGAATGTAACACAACCTGAGAAAACAAAAGATAAATCACAGCCCAGAGATGCCATAGCTCTAGAACCAAAAAGCACAATTAATTCTCCCTCAAATGAGGTAATTGTGGAAGACATCACTGAACAGTCACTGAAATCACCTATTCCATCAGTTGAGCAGCCCAAATCAAGCAAAGAACCTCAGGAAGTGATCAACAAGAACAAACCCCAAAATCAGGAACAAATCTCAGTAGATAAGGACAATAGGTTCACCCATACTACCAAAACACAATCAGAAAAACCCT
This sequence comes from Pinus taeda, assembly GCA_000404065.3. Taxonomy (NCBI): domain Eukaryota; kingdom Viridiplantae; phylum Streptophyta; class Pinopsida; order Pinales; family Pinaceae; genus Pinus; species Pinus taeda. The sequence continues at coordinate 5,109 of APFE031635930.1, read as the reverse complement.
TTGATTTGGAAACTGAGATTGGAAAACTGAAGATAACCATACCTCTGGCAGAATTAGCCAAAAATGAGATCTATAAACAGCAAATTCAAAAATCTCTGCAACTTACCCATAGCAAAAACATAGACAATGTCAATGTGTTAGATGATACCCCAGAATTGCTTTTTGGCCCAGAGGTTGATGGAAAAATAGCTGCCTCAGGAGTCTTACCATTCTATGTCAGCCTCCATATACATGACAAAATTTTACACAATGCAATGTTTGATTCTGGTGCTTCTCACAACTTAATGCCCAAATCTGTAATGGAAAGGTTGAATTTGGATATTACTAGACCATACAAAGACCTTTTTTCATTTGATTCCAGTCAAGTCAAGTGTTTAGGTCTAATAAAAGACCTATGTGTGTCCTTAGTTTAGTACCCGAACAAAACAATCCTAATGGATGTGGTTGTTGCTGATATCCCACCCAAATATGGGATGTTGCTGTCAAGATCATGGGGAGCCAAGCTTCAAGGATCTCTCCAATTAGACATGTCATATGCTACTATCACAGTCTTTGGTCAACCCAAGAGGTTGTATAGTGAGTCACTAATGAAATATATGGTCAGTAGTACAGAGAAGCCTCAAAACTTTCCCATTTATGCTGTCCACTCTGATATAGACTCATATATCCTTTACAATGACAATACAAACAGCTACATCAAGGAAAAGGCGCATATAATGAAAACCAATCAAATTGAACAAGAGGAGCTTGATGTCCAAGCACAAACTAAATCAAACAATGGCAAAAGTCATACTAACAAAACAAATGATTGTGAAATCATCCTTTTGGAACAGAATAATGAAACAATGGCCCCCCTAGATAACAAAGCAATTCTACCAAGTGAAGTGGATGTCAAGCAAGCCAAGCCAATTAATCAGCCCATCCTACAAATCACCAATTCATCCCACACAGACCTCATCCAAAAACCCCTAGAAAAAGAAAGCTTATGGTTCCTAGAATTTGATGGATCAGTTAACAGGCTAGGGGCAGGAGCAGGAATATGGGTGCATAATAAGGATGGTAGTCATGCACAAGGAAGAGCTTACAGACTGAACTTTAGATGTACCAATAATATGGCTGAATATGAGGCCCTTTTGCTAGGCCTTAAATTGATACAATCCCTGCAAATCACTACAATATCCATCCTAGGGGATTCTGACCTGGTTATTCAACAAGTGAAGGGTAATTTTGTTGCCAAAGATAATAGACTCAGATCATACAGAGCTGTGGCTACAGAGCTACTTAAGTCTTTTCCCAATTACCAAATCACCAAAGTTCCTAGGTCACAAAACCTGCATGCTCACAGTCTAGCCATGTTTGCAAGTACTTGCAAGCTGCCCTTTGACCCTAATCACCGTTTCACAGCTGAGGTGAGACACAGACCATCAGTCCCAAATAACATAAAAGACTGGCAAGTATTTGATAATGATAAACAAATCAACAACTTTCTGACTTTGCAGGAACAATTTTCAGGTCTGAAAATAGACACAGAACCAGCAAGTCAATCGCAAATACTTAATTTCGAAAGCAGTCAACTATTGTCTCCCAAAACAGTTTACCAAATGCTAAACCCTACGATTTTCAACCAAGATAACATTCAACAAATCCAACAAATTGAGTGTGAACAAATGCCTATGGAGGAAACTGAAATAATACAGTTAAAGGACAATCTTTTACCCATAGGTTTAGCTCCATTAGAAGATATGTTTGATTCTAATGATGTCCCTAATAAACCAAAGTTCCAACCCTTAAACGCTACCATTGAAGAACACAACATAGGGACAGTCCAAAGCCCCAAAATCATAAAATTATCAGCTGCCCTACCTCCTGACCAAAAGCCTAAATACATAGATTTGTTTAAAGAATTTCAGGATGTCTTTGCATGGAATTATGAGGACCTTAAGTCCTATGACACCTCTGTTATACAGCACACAATTCCACTCAAGCCAAATCAGAAACCTTTCAAACAAAAATTGAGAAGAATAAATCCCATGCTCCTCCCAGCAATGGAACAGGAAGTGCAAAAGATGTTTAAAGCAGGAATAATAGCACCAATCAGATTCTCTGATTGGATTTCAAACCTAGTCCCCACAAGGAAGAAAACAGGTGAAATAAGGCTCTGTGTGGATTTAAGAAACCTTAATCAAGTGTCATTGAAAGATAACTACCCCCTACCTAAAATGGACCACATTTTGCAGAGAGTAGTAGGGGCTTCAAGGATTTCCTTGTTGGATGGCTTTTCAGGCTTCAATCAGATTTTGGTCCATCCTGATGATCAGGATAAAACTGCATTCACAACCCCATGGGGAACCTTCAAGTATGTCAAAATTCCATTTGGTTTGAAAAATGCGGGGGCCACATTCCAAAGAGCAATGGACATTGCTTTTGCTAAAGAAATTCATGACTTCCTAGTCATCTATTTGGATGATCTTACACCATTCTCTAAATCAGACCCAGAACACCTAAATCATCTAAGACAAATCTTTCTAAAATGTAGAAAATTTGGGATATCATTGAATCCAAAAAAGTCCGTTTTTGGTCTGGAGGAAGGTAAACTACTAGGACACATTATTTCTAAGGACGGCATCAGAATAGATCCAGAAAGAATCCAGGCTATCCAACACATGCCCTATCCCAGGAACATAAAAGAATTACAGGCCTTTTTGGGAAAGATCAATTTCCTAAGAAGATTTATTCCAAATTTGGCTGAACTTAGCAGATTGCTTAATAACATGTTGAAAAAGGATTCCAAAGTTAAATGGACAGTAGATGCTAAACAAGCCTTTGAGAGCATTAAATTTGCTCTGACCCAAACTCCTGTCTTAACTAGTCCACAGTTTGATAGAGATTTCATCATATTCTCCTTTGCCTCTGAACATACAATTGCTGTTGTTTTGCTTCAAAAGGATGATTTAGGGAATGAAAAACCTATAGCCTTCTTTAGCAAAGCCTTAAGAGATGCTCCCCTCAAATATCAAATCATGGAGAAGCAAGCCTATGCGTTAGTCAAAGCCATCAAAGACTTCAGGATTTATATCCTTTATTCCCATGTAATTGCCTATGTACCAAGCCCAATTGTCAAAGATATACTTACACAAGAGAATTTGGAGGGTAGAAGAGGCAAGTGGATAGCAAACATTTTGGAATTTGACATAGAAATAAAGCCTACCAAACTTATAAAGGGGCAGGGCTTAGCAAAACTAATGTCTGAAACAAACTTCCAAGCCCTTGACATTAATCAACTAGACAGTGAATAGGAGCTGGCGACTCCAAAGATCAATGTAGCCTTTGAGCAATCCCCTTGGTATTCTGATATTTGTTACGTATTGCAAAACCTGTGTGCTCCCCCAGGACTGTCTAGAACTAAGAGTAGGTTTGTCAAAATGAAAGCCTCTAAATTTTGTGTCATGGAAGAAAATTTGTTTTGGAGAGACCATGAGGGCATCTTGCTGAATTGTCTGATTGAGGGTGAAGCCAACAAGATCATGGAAGAATTTCATGCAGGAGATTGTGGAGGTCATCTTTACTGGAAATCCACTGTAAACAAAATACTGAGAGCTGGGTATTACTGGCCCACTATCTTTGCTGATGTCAAGAGATTTACCACTGCATGTCACAAATGTCAAGTATTTGAAGGAAAAAGACAGTTGTTGCCTTTACCCCTCAGACCGATTGCAACAGAGAGACCATTTCAGCAATGGGGCTTGGACTTCATTGGAGAAATCAACCCCTCCTCCTCAGGTCAGCATAGGTGGATTCTTACAGCAACAGATTACTTTACAAAGTGGATTGAAGCAATCCCATGCAGGCAAGCAAATGACTCTACCATTATCCAATTTTTAGAGACAAACATTCTGGCTAGATTTGGATGCCCTGACAAAATAATAACAGATAATGCTGCTGCATTCAGATCTAAGAAAATGGTTAATTTCTGTCATAAGTTTCACATTACATTGGGCCATTCCACAGCATACTATCCCCAAGGCAATGGGCTCGCAGAATCTTCAAACAAGAGTTTGGTAAATATGATCAAGAAAATATTAGAGGAAAACAAGAAAAACTGGCACAAGAAACTTGTCAATGCATTATGGGCAGACAGATTAACATCTAAAAGGTCAATTGGGGTCAGCCCTTATGAATTAGTCTATGGTTTAGAGGCTAAATTCCCTTCATCATTAGGAATCCCTGCTATGAGGATGCTCCAAGAGTGCCAAGCTGAGCCTAATGACATGCAAAGAAGGATAAATCAGATCATATGTTTGCAGCAAACCAGGGAGAAAGTATACAACAGAGTTCAAGTGCTACAAGAAAAGCTTAAAAAGGCATTTGATAGAAGGACCAAAGCAGAAGATTTCAATATAGGGGACAAGGTCCTCAAATGGGATTCAAGAAGAGAGAGCAAAGGAAAGCATGGAAAGTTTGACTCCCTTTGGAGAGGACCATTTTTAATACAAGCTGTGCAGGGAAACAACACTTATTTTCTGCAAGATCTCAACAAAAGTGATCTAGAGGAAGGCCCTGTCAATGGCAGGATGCTCAAACACTATTTTGATTACCTTCCATGAAAAAGAGATGGCCTATTTTGTACATAGTTTGATGTAAATAAATTCTGTATGTGTTGTATATATTGTCCTTTTTGAAAGCATGAAGGAAAAGACATTTTGAAAGGCATTACAGACAAAGAATGGAATTGAAAACAAGCTGTGCTTCAGTTTATCAGTCTACAATTTGAGGAATTTATGATGAGCAAAACTTCAAAATTTCAGAGGAGCAGTCTACAAAAAAAAAAAAAAAAATGACCTGCTATTCTTGGTCTTTCCAAGAGAAAAACCATCCCCATGTGGAGCCACTGTTGGATACCTATACCAATAGGTTTCATATTTCATGATTGGATATCAAAGGTCCAAATATGCTCTGCTTTGATAAATGCAAAGATCCCATATTTCCCTAAGAAGACAAGGTCTGTCTCAGTTTTGATAAAACTCAATTTTTGATGGATGGTCCAACAGTCTAATCTGGATCATGCCATGTTTTCAATTTATGTTGTAGAATAGAGAATGAAATCTGTCC
>APFE031635925.1:0-13678 GCA_000404065.3 Pinus taeda | reverse complement strand
AAGCCGGACCGAATCATTAAGCCAAAAATTGGACAAACACCAAAGGTGACAAGTCATTACATGGGCTTGAGGATCCTCTCCAGCTTTGCTGTCAAATTTGGGACAATCGCCGGGTATCTTAGTTGGAACTGGTGGCCATTGTGGATTATGCAAAATAGGATCATTGGTTAACTTCGACACATTGGGCAGTTCCAACGTTGCTAAAAATGGTAGTTGTGGGTTGAAGGACATCTGCGGATATGAGGTAGTGCCAGAGTTCCATCCAGTTGCTGGTTGCCCCCATTGACTTTGTCCGGACGGACCAGGTCCAAAAGGACCTTGTCCATAGGAACTCTGTCCATAAGGGTTATATCCATAACTGGATGGTTGATTCTAGTTCTGCCCCCCAGCACCCCATTAGTTACCATACTGACTGGCAGGAGCAACATTGGGTTGTTGGTAATTTTGATAAGGGGTGGCCTACGCCTGTTGATAATTTTGATACGGGGCAAATTGATTTTTCCCCTGGGGTTGTTGGTATCCATACGGTTGTTGGGCTCCATATTGAGCCTGGGAACCAGGTTGCGTTTGATAAGAAGGTTGGGATTAGTACCCACCTTGCGGCTGGAGACCAGTTTGATTTTGGGGCTGGTAGCCCGGTTGAGCTTGAGAAGTAGGAACCATCTGCATTGAGCAGGCCCAGAGAGATATCCTTGCGAAGACTGAGGTTGGGCCATCTGGCCAGAAGGTTGTCCTGGTTAGATCTGAGACGGACCTACTTGCCCAGAAGGTTGAACTTGCTGGGTGTTTGGTTGTCCTTGCGCAACCGAAGGTTGTCCTTACAGACCAGATGGCTGACTAGGCTGAGCAGTGGGCTGGCCTTGCTGCATGTAAGGCTGGCCACCTTGCCCAGAAGGGTAGCCTTGCTGGTTTCCGGGTTGTCCTTGCTGCGTGTAAGGTTGTCCCGGATTCCTGTAGGGTTGACCCGAAGGGTATCCCTGCTGGATTCTAGGTTTTCCTTGTTGAGCATAAGGTTGTCCCAGGTTTCCAGAAGGTTGCCCAAGATATGTAAAAGACAGACCACCAGAGGCCGAAGGTTGTCCCTGGGAGGGTTGTCCTTTCGAGCCTCCAGGTTGCCCCGGATAGTTTTGGCCATAATACTGCTGCCCATAATTAGGCTGCATGTAAGATGTCTGACCTTGGTATGATGGTCCTTGATACGGCTGCCCTTGATTCGGACGGAATTGGCCACCACCGTAACCAGTGGTACCCCAAGAAACATTCAACGGAATTGAAGACTCAACCGCGGGTTGAGCTGACTAGCCTCGAGGTCACATGACACCCCATAACGTCGGGCATGCAAAAAGGAGGAGGGGGCCAACCCCAAGGCACATGATAGACACAGGACCATAGGTGAATGGAGATAAGGGGGCCAGCATCAGGTCACCGAGACTCAATGCGACTAGGAGCGTGGCCTTACTGGAGGGGCTTAAACAATTAGCGGAGTTAGGCCCTGGAATCTCGACCCCTAATGCGGTCGCATGCGTCAACGTGACAAGTTTTTCGAAACTGGGGGCTTAATGGGTGGATTAAGGATCCTACAATTTCACCCGTCGGGCGGGATTGTAGGAAAAAATTGTGTGCCAGTTTCGGGTTTGGGTTGCTCAAGTGGGATTTGGTTCGAATTATAGTATGACTACCCATATAATTTGGGAAAAACTTGTAATAGGCATAACTTGCTCAATTTTTGGCCAAATAAGGTGTAGAAAGAACCCAGATGGGGGTTTTTGACAGTATTGAATCCATTGGAGACATCAATGTTTTTTTTTGGATAATGTAAAAGTATATAAATACACTTTTTAGCACTTAATGAAAGAGGCCCTACATTGGAAGTTGGACAAGGAGATGTAGCCCAAAAGAAGGGTGAACTCCCTTATCATGTTTTGTGTTATGTGTTTCAGATATGCCTATTTTATCTATGTTTGGCTATAAATTGTGGTTAATTTCATTTGTTTTATGTGTTTATTAAATTGATCCTCTACCCAAAACACATATAATTTTCACTTGCAAATTGTTAAAAATGTTCAAGCTTACATATTCAGATAATTTTGATATCGAAGCAACAAGTTATTGTGAAGGTTGATTTGTTTGCAAGTTTTTTTCTAATGCTTACAAGGTTGAAGCTTAAAAGAGGAGAAGGAGAGCTTGTGGAGCCAAGATCTTAAATTTTTTTAACGAGAAAAAACACACCTCAAGCTTCAATATTCATGGAACATGAAGAAGGTCCTTAAGGATGTTTGAAGACGAAAGAACTTTCAGAAAATTATTCTTTGAGATGTCTAAAATGGTAAAGGTCTTTATGAAGAGAGAAATGCAAGTTTCTATGGAGAGAGCTCAAAACCTCCAAAAGGAGATGGAGGAAAAGCGGACATGCCTCAAAAAGGGAATGGAGGGAATGGTGACAAACCAACACCTTCACCTCCATCATCCTCATCCTCATCTTCATCCTCATATTCTTCTTCTACCCTTTCACAAAAACAAACACCTCCAAATTCTCCAAAAGGACATGGTAAAACTCCTTTGCTAAAGCTCGATATTAAGTTTCAATTGTCTATGTACAATGGAGAGGTAGATGCTGAGAAATTAGATAATTGGATTCGTCATATTGAAGTGCATTGCAGAATACAAAGAATCAAAGATGATGAGACCAAAATTCATCTTGCTTCTCTTAGATTGGAAGGTGCAACACTTATTTGATGGGAAGCCAAAACTCAAGAGGACATGAAGAAACATGGTAAGGTTTTATCCTCTTGGAATGATTTTGTTGTTGCAATAAGAAGGAAATTTTATCCATTAACATACATGAAAAAAGCTATTATGGATTGACAAAACTTCAGGCAAGCTAAGGGGGAAAATGTGCAATCTTATACTCAAGAATTTAGGAAAAGAGCTTTTATTTGCGTATATATTTGTCCTCTCTGGATACTTTGCCCAAATACATTGGAGGATTACATAGTTACTTGAGATATACCATTCTCACGTTTAACCCTACAAAACTAGATGAAGTTTGTGTACAGGAAACTCATTTAGAGGCAAGAGGGAAAAATGTTTTTGAAGAAACTAGTGAGAAGTCATTCAAGTATGGAGAAAAAGGAAAAGGGAAATTTAAAGGAAAATATAAAAATAATGCTACAATTAATAAAGAAGAAAAGATCACATGTAAACAATGTTCTAAAGAAGACCATGATGAAGACCACTATTGGAAACTTCATCCTGAAATGAGACCCAAAAAGTATAATAACAAGGAGAAAGACAAGATTTTTGCAACTACACAACAAGATTTAGGTTTTGATTCTAGAGATGAAACTGTTGAAGAAAGTGTAACTAGGTTTGGTCTTCATGACATTTATTTTTGTAAACAAGAAAAATGAATTTATTAATTATGGCATTGCTACATGGGTTTCATGAGCAAGAGGTTTATTTTATAGATGGTTCCCATTGAGAGCCTTAGGATGTCAAAGAGTCAATGTCATGCTCTATGTAATGTATATGAGTCAACCTACAGTATAGATCAACCCTCGAAGACAAGCACAATCCTCTTGAAGAAGGAAACAAGATAAACAATGAAAAGAACAGTCAATTTGGCCAACAAAATGACATAAATAATAGTCATGTCAGCTCAAATGAAGTGACACAACAGTTCACACTCATGTCGGATTATTTATGGAGGAATAAACACAATAAATACCCCATTGAAATTCATAGAAAGTACAGACAGAGATCTCGAACTAGTCTACAACTTCAGATGGGTATAAGAAGTGTAGTAGGAAAACATCTCGGTGATAGTTACAACAATAACTTCAGACACCTCCCTAAAATCTCAAACAAGTAACATAATACAGGAACCTTGGATGAAAACAAAGTTATAGCATTTCAGTTTGAGGAGGACTCTAAGGTTCTCAGATGGGCATTGTAGAGGTATATACTATCTCACAGTCTCGGCATAAGTATAAGAAGGATCTTAATACTCTATCTAAGCATATATACTATGAACATTGTCACAATGATCACTATCTCACAGTCTTAGAGTATTCATGAAGAAGATGATCTTAGTGATCATACAGTCTCGACATATCTTCTAGATACAATAATGATCGTAGTCATAATCATGATCTAGGCAACAAAGGTCTTGGTGTTAGTGAAGCAAGGTGCAATAATGATGTAACAATAATAATTGTGTTGTAGAGATGACTTTGGTGAGAAGGGTGCAATGATCTAGGTGAAACAATGATGAAGTAGTAGTGATGATGATCTCAACGGCAACGAAGAAGAGGATTGATGTCTTGGTCTTGGAGTGGCATAGTAGTTCAAGGGTCATGGTATTGGGAGAGGTTTTGCCCTAGCAGAATGCCAACATCTTGTGTTCTTGTCTCTTTGTTTTGGTATCTATTTGATGAACTAAATAAGGCACACTCTAATAATAATAAGTGAAGATCAGAATAAGAAGAAAATTGAAAAACACCTCAAAAATAGTTATCATGCTAAGAATAATATCATTAACTACATTAGCCCTAGATTCTTCGACATGGTATCGGAGCTAAGGTTTTGAAGTCAAAGGAAGGGCAGAAAAAGAGACATAGAAGGATCAACCTTCATGAAGGGCATCAAAACAAGTTTAAGGGTTTTGTCAAGATTAAAGAATCAAGTCTACAACAAGCAGTATACAACATTAAGGTAACCCCACATCAAGAACTTGTGTCTCCATGTCACCATCATCAAAAGACCACCAAGACTCTCATCAAGATATCTACAAATCTATGAAACTCAAAGGACCTCAAAATGAAGATCTTATCATCTTGGAAAATATTTAAGCAGTCCATACCTACCCTACAAAAGAAGGCATTCTCATCTTCAAGGTTATAATCAAGCAAGGATCATCTCCTTATCCAAGAAGAAGTTCATCCAAGGAAGAAACAAATCATCCCTATCAAAAGGGGCAACCTTTTTCTATTAAGAAAAGGCTTTCTCCTTTGAAAGAAGATCATCCAAGAAGAATCCCTCATATATATTCTTCAACCATCATCAAAGAATCAAGGTGAAGATTTCATCTTCACGTGATAAGTAGGTATCTTTTCAATTTATAAACTTGGTTAAATGACTTCATGATTGCAAGGACATCTATAGGTTGGATGGGTGATCAATATTCCTTGCATGAAGAAGGAGGATAGACACATTCCTCTAAATAGATGAAGTCATCAAAAAGGTCTCCTCTGAATTCATGGAAAGGGATACTTATGAAATATCCCCTCATACAGAAATATTGGAGACATCAAAGAAAAACTCACTCTTAGAATGTGTAATGAAAAAGGTCACATGGAATCTGATCTTCATGAAAGTAAAAGGGTATCAAGGGATGTAGGATATCTTCATAATATCCCATCTACAAGATGTACAAAGGAAGATAATCATCATCACTCTAACTAATAGGCAAGGTGATAAATGTCCATGAATAAGAAGGTTATGTCATTCAACATGTCCATGAATAATAAATTCTGATTGAAAGCTAATAGGAATGGAGTCTGTGAGGAAGGAAGAGATTGTGAGATATACAACCATGATGAAGGCAATCAACATCCAAAATACCAAGAAGATTTGACTAGGAAATATCACTGAAAGATATGGAGACTCTGATGAAAGTCTAAAAAAGATGAAGACCCTTGACAATGGATATCTTTGGGAGATGTGTCAATATGTCTGCAGGATGATGATACCTACAAGAAGGTGTTATGATGAAGGGCCATCTCGTAAGGTATGATTTAATTTAATATGATGTTTTGATTTCTTGAATAATATACGGATAATGCAGGGCTACTTGAACAAGAGTTTTAATTACAAGTACAACTAGAATTCATGTGGTGGATGGAAGAAGGATGATGAGAAAGAAGTAGTCATATAGTGAAGGTTCCAGATATGAAGAAGGCCACTTTCCATGAAGAAAGGAATGACATGATGAACTAAGGAGGAAAGTGATCGATGGTTGTTTCCCTACAAGGAAGAAGCTCAACTGGTTTTCATGACATCAAGGAGAGAAGGTGATCAAGTAGCTGAAGGATCCACGAAGAAAGAAGTTGTTGATGCATAGAAGATTCCCTATCTAAGAGGGAGATCTGACAGGTCCCTGATCAAGAGGGAGCTTGGATTGGATCACCCTTAATTAAAAAGGAGTGACAATTGTGTTTTTCTATTTCATGTATCATGCACTAGACGAGGACTAACGATTGTAAGTCTAGGTGAAGGTCGTGAAGAGAACTGAGGACACATGATATCCTCCCTAGTTGAGAGGGAGAGATAGAGACAACATTCTTGTCTTCACTTTGGAAGAGAGAATGGAGGATTGGGTAATCATCTGGCATCCAACGCTCTTTGAGGATGTGTAGGGAATCCAAGACAAGAGTAGGCAAGAGGACCGATATTCTTTTGAGGGTTGGGAACCCAAGATAAGAATAGTCCTAGAAGGTCATATTCAGTGAATGACCAAGTGGGCATCTACTTGAGAGACAATGATGAAGGTGTCTATAGTCATTGGTCTCGCCAACATTGTGCTCTGATCTAATGAGAGATAGAGCTTCAGTCAAGGCCTTGCTGTGGAAATAATGTTGTTTACTATGATGCTATACATATGGGTTACCAATCTGGTTCTTCTTATGAGAAATTCTTTAGATTGAGAATGACCAAGTACCATCATGAATACCTCCCTAGTTAAGAGGGAGTGTTGAAGAAAGTGTAACTAGGTTTGGTCTTAATGACATTGATTTTTGTAAACAAGAAAAATGAATTTATTAATTATGCCTTACTATAATGGTTTCATGAGAAAGAGGTTTATTTTATAGATGGCTTCCATTGAGAGAATTATGATGTCAAAGAGTCAATGTCATGCTTTATGTAATGTATATGAGTCAACCTTGAGTCTAAATCAACCCTCTAAGACAAGCACAATCTTGTTGAAGAATGCAACAAGCTAAACGATGAAAAGAACAGTCAAGTCAGCCAGCAAAACAACATAAATAATAGCCATGTCGGCTCAAATGAAGTGACACAACATTTCACACTCATGTCCCCACTGAACTTCGCAGAAAGTACAAATAGAAATCTTGGACTAGCTTGTAACTTCGGATGGGTATAGGAATTGAAGGAGGATAGAATATCAATGATAGTTACAATGATAACTTTAGATACCTCCATGAAATCTCAGACAAGTAATATAGCACAGGAAACTCGGATGAAAACAGAGTTACGATATTTCAGTTGGAGAAGGACTCTAAGATTCTCATATGGGCATTACAGAGGTATATACTATCTCATAGTCTCAGCATAAGTATAAGAAGGATCTCAATACTCTGTCTCAACATATATACTATAAACACAGTCACAGTGATCATTGTCTTACAGTCTTAGAGTATTCATGAAGAAGAGGATCTCAATCATCATACAATCTCAACATATCTTCTAGATACAATCATGATCCTAGTCACAATCATGGTCTAGGCAACAAAGATCTTGGTGTTAGTGAAGCAAGGTGCAATAATGATGTAATAATAATAATGGTGTTGTAGAGATGAATTCCGTGAGAAGGCTGCAATGATCTAGGTGAAACAATGATGAAGCAGTAGGGATGATGATCTCAACAACAACGAAGAAGAGGATTGATGTCTTGGTCTTGGAGTGGCATAGTAGTTCAAGGGTCACGATATTGGTATTCATCAATTGGAATCTCTTTAAGAAGAATTTTTGTGTGGGTTTTCCTCTCCAAGAGGGAGATTTTTTTGCCTTGGCAGAATTCCAACATCTTGTGTTCATGTCTCTTTGTTTTGGTAGTTATTTGATGAACTAAAGAAGACACACTCTAATAATAATAAGTGAAGATCAGAATAAGAAGAAAATTGGAAAACACCTCACAACTAGTTATCATGTTAAGAGTAATCTCATTAATTATATTAGCCCTAGATTCTTCAACATAAACAAAGATCATAACCACGGGTTTGAAAGGTAAGGACATTGCAAGTACTAGTTCTTCAAATTGTCTCAATGCTACTTGATATGAAAAAACAAGAATAGAGCTTTTCCACATTAGATTCATTTCAAAACATGCCAAAATAGATACACTATTTGATGTGGTTCAGGAGGTGTAACAAAGAGCTATGGCCAAGATTTTTGTTTGTTTGTAAAAAATTAAATGATTAGAGCTAAAATAAATGTTCAAAAATGAAAGAGGGGTGAACTCTTTTATCATATTCTCTGTTGTGTGTTTCATACATGCTTATTTTGTCTCTATTTGGTTGTAGATATTCTTTAAATTCACTTGTTTTTATTTGTTTAGTAAATTGATTCTATACCCAAAACACTTAATTTTCACTTGCAAATTGTTAAAAATTTTCAAGTTTACATATCCAAATCAAGGATAATGCAAGAGGTGTAACAAAGAGCTATGGCCAAGATTTTAGTTTGTTTGTAAAAAATTAAATGATTAAAGCTAAAATAAATGGTCAAATGGAAAGATTTAGTGATGCAATGGTGGTTGGTGTCATCTATATGTTCCTTAGACACAATCTTTAAAGGATTGCCCAATTTAACCAATGTAAACTTTTCCACAAAAGGAAAAACATTGTAATATACATTTATTATAAATATACAAAAATATTAACATATTCAAATTCATTCTTGGGGTATTTTTAATGTATTTTCACTATATTATCATGCTACTAATGATTATGTAAGGATTTTTTGGTTCTCCATTGGAAAAGAACATGAAGTTTGTATCACATTTCATTATGACTTGAGGTATACTTTTCAAAATAACGTTTGGGTTAGGATTCAATACTTTCTATATGTGTATTGAATATTGCATCATAATGACATATTAAGTGTATCAAAATATAAAAGTTTAGCATCATATTGACATCATCTATGTTTCAAAAACATAAATTTTGCATCATGTTAGGTTATTTTTTGTTCGTTTAAAAAATTGATAGTAAATGGATCAATAGAGAGGAGGAGGTAGAAAGGATCAACAAGGCCAAGGCTTAAGGACTAGTTAGGTCTATAGCCATCTTCTAGATTGTGGTGCTTTTAGATTTCAATGGCTAAAAAGATAATGCAAGAGGTGTAACAGGGGGCTAAGACAAAGATTTTAACTTGATTGTAAAAAGTTCAATGATTAGAGCTAAAATAAATGCTCAAAGATTTAGTGATGCAATTGTGATTGGTATCATCTATATGTTCCTTGACACAATCTTTAAAAGATGGCCCAATTTAACCAATAGTAAATACAGCGACAACGTTTTTGAAAATGCTCTTTAACAAACATCTCAAAATGCTGCACAGATGAGCATAGCATCTGTCAAATCAATGCAGAGTTTATATATTACAAGTTCGAACAACCAGAAAAATATTTGTTCCAGTACACTTCATGAGTACATCGTATTCTCATGAACAATTGGGTTACAAAATTTGTTACTTTGCAACTTCCTACTACTCAAAAGAAAGAAGAAAGCAATACTACTCAAAAGAAAGAAGAAAGCAATATTGAAAACTGAGAAGACAAAAGACAAAAATAGCGAAAGGCAAAATTGAAGGAAATATGACTGCCCAGAATAGCGTTTCCCTATTAGTGAATATTCAAATATCATGAACTCATTTAATAAACCAGTGAAAAGCTGTATTAGTGAATGTTCAAATATCATGAACTCATTCGTTTAATAAACCAGTGAAAAACAGACAGGCTGCATGGCTTGGGAGTTACCTGGTAAGTGTTTTTCGAGATTGTTCCATTCTTGTTGAAATTTTTTCATCCATTTCCGCTTATGGATGAAAAATGTTCAAAAATTTCAATCATGCCCCCCAAAAAATCACTAAACGGAATGAGAAAAGCATGCCCTTTGATAAATGTACCTGTATTGTTTCATTCCGATAAAAGTGATCCATAGCGTCACTTATACTATAAGAAAGGATAGTACTTCCGCAGAATGAAAATACATTCCTATGTCACTATAAGGAAACAAGAAAATAACATACCTTTGACACTGTTCCGTCTGCCCATGCTACCTCTATGTCTCCATCTTCAACACCTATGACGTTACCAATACAGGATAGATAAGATTCTTCAATATTCTTGTCAACCTCTGCCTTTTGTGTTTTCTTCAGAGCTTTTTGGTTTGTAGATAGATCTGCAGTCTCAAACACCGGAGAGTGACGACGTATAACGATGGCCGCAACATAGTAGTTATAATCTAGATGGTATGCAAGCTCATACACACTCACTAACTCCTCTCCATCAAATTTTAGTGTATCTTGGGGACAATCCACAGCTTTCAACCACCTTACTGTTGCTATGCGTTCTTTTGAATCCACATTTTTCACGATTCCTACTCGTCGTCTTGATTCAGAAGCCTCGCCATCATCATCGTCCGAACCTTTTTCTACTACATATTGTTCAGGAAAGAAGTCATGATCCCCAGGATCTTTGATGGTATTCAAGGTTGTAGAATCTACACCATATGTCCTTGTACCATCTTGCCATATGACATCTACCCTAGTCCGTTTATTGCCCACAAATAGCACATTTTCTTTTGTGTGGGCAACAGTGTCCTCTGTGGCAGGCATAGTAACTTCTAACATTCTCCTTTCAGATGCTGGAAGCAGACACCAGTCGCCTAGCTGCCAAAAAAGGTATGAAAAATAAGACAATAACTGTAGCTCTTTAGGGTCCTGTTTCTCTGCAGGAGTCAGGGAATTGCAATCAAGATTTGCTGGAGCAACCCAAGCAACATTTTGATCCGTCATCAAATAACACAGTCACATTATCAACCACTTCATGGACTCTTCCCACCCAAGGTCCATGAATGACATAATCACCGGGCATAAACGCCCTTATTCGCTGAAGATCTCTACTGGAAACGTTTCTTATAGCATTAACTGATGTGGGAGTTAACAAATCTACTGTAACATCCACGTTAACCACGATGCCTCTCTGTCCAGATGGATCTGAAGCCGTTGCCACAATATCACCGTGGGAGATCGCCCTGTCAATCACCTCAAGCTCGTCGGCTATCTCCGTACTCTCAGAAAAATTGGTCCAAAAAATCCGTGCACAGTCTTCTGGAATAGACTCGTCTTCCTCTTCATATTCACTGTCATCCTCTTCTGAATCAGAATCCTCTGCAACTTTTATTACAATCCCAATTAAACCGCTGTGTTGTACAGATTGGACTATATCTTGTGCGTGAACACTTACACCAGATTGCTTTGTTTGAACTTTTCGGAAAAGTCCTGCTGAATCGCATATAGAGTTTTCTTCCCAAAAATTTCCGTGCAATGAAGCATCGTTACCGGGTGAGCTATCTGTGGATTTGGATGCATTGCTGTCTTCATTACGGTATGTGTCCTCCATTCGAATGCTTGCTTGTTAACAAATTGCTGAAAGAGAAGGCCCAACAGTCTCTTTTGACCAGAGTCTCGCGTCTTTATAGGTCACCATGGGGACATCGGCTCTTTGCATGGGTGCATGTCGGTTAATTAATGTCCTATAAATATTTGTAGGCTATGCGGTTTAGTAGCGGTTTATTTAAAAATAATGATTAATTATATACTTTTAAATGTATTTAATAAATAAAATATATTATTTTCTATTTTAATTTTACATAAGTTTTTATTTTCTGTATTTTTAGTAAAATAGATAGGGTTATGTTATATAAATATAAGAATTAGATGAATATTTTTATGGTTGAGAGATGGAGCTAAGAAGTTTTAAAGTTCGTCAAGATGTCAAACCCACGTGTGAGCATGCAACTTTCTACCCTCGGGGAATCCAAGGTTTCGCTTTTGGATTTTTCAGTTTACATGTGTGGATGCGGTTCTAGGTAATAGTAGAGGGTTTTTACGAAGGTTTGAGCATATTAGAAGGTGATTTGAGGGGGTTTTATTGCATTAAAATGGATGGTCGTGCTAATTTAGACCCTAATCCAAAGGATATTATGGTTATTTGGGGTCTTGAACCCACTTAGCAAAATTTGGCAAAAGTGCATTATTCATCTAGCATATTGCCTATAAATAAGGATGACACATTAGCACCAATGTCCTTGGATGTAGTTTTTGGTTCCTTGGATAGGCGACAAGTGGATTCTAAGCAGTCGAATATCTGGGGCATGGGAACGGCTCAAGAAGTGAGTAATCCTAGCCAGTTTCCAACACAAGCACTAAATGGAGTACCCTTTTTGGGTAATCTGGAACAAGCTCCCCCAAAGTTCTCATAAACCCTTGTATCAGATGTACCTCAACGTCAGCTATCTGGAGGGCTCAATGATATTGTTTGAAGCAGTGGGGTGGTAAGTTTCAATGACATCAATCCTCTTCTATCTCCATGGGTTTCTACGGCTAGATATTTTTTGCCAAAATCTAGTGAGGGTTTGTCCTTGAATGAGATTTTCTTGCAAGATGATTTGGCCCTGTCACATTCTCAAGGGCCTAAGCTAATTTTCTCAGCGGGAGTCATTGATGGTACGGTCTCGACAATATTCGAGTTGATTATTTCAGGGCATAGGGCCCCCTTATCTTTGATTAAATTGAGGTGTTTCAGGAAGGATGGAAGGAAAGGATATCCCATGACAGTGTGTCGGGGCTTCCTCCTGAGCTGGTTATGTTGGCATTCCTAGGTGGGAGTGTGCAAAAATGAGTGGATTCGGATGACGCCTCTTTGGGGGTTCAACCTCAAGAGTTTGGAGTAGCTAATGCGGGTGGAACTCCCACAGTTGATAAAGGTTTGGCCACCCACCGAGAAGGTGATACTAGGGGTTCTGAATCCTAGAATCCGAGTAGCCAAAATATGGCTCAAATCAACAACTGGTCGATAGGGCCATAGAGACTAATAATGGTGAGGTTTATAAGGTGGGATTAAAACAAAAGAAACAAAAGTGTAGTCGTCCAAAGGCAGATGATAGGAACATGCCACTTGGTGAGGACATTCAATTTGACTCAACTATGGAAGTATCAGAGCACATTCTAGTACACCGAGCGAAAGGGCACTCTTTCAGAGTGAGCGAAATATATGCATGGATCAAGAAGACATGGGACGTATCTTTGGCGAAAATGGTCCAAGTAATAATCTTGGCTCTTGGTTGGTTCATGCTCCAATTTTAGTCAGGAGGTGGTGGAAAAAGACTTGGCTCAACTGGAAATTCTTGTGGATAATGAGGCAGGTTCAGGTTTAGGGGCGAAAGATCAACGGGAGGAGAAACTAGAGGTGCAAGAGGCAAGCATCAAGAAAGCTCAATCTTCTCCTCTCGTGGGTACTTGTGTTTCTCCCTTTCCCTGTTCTATATCTCATTTGGAGGTTGTTGTCAGGCCAGGCAGTAACTCCACAAAACAAACAACTGATTCGTATATTATTTCCTAGGTAGGTCATTGTTATATACAATAGGGAGTGATTGTTCAGTTCATCTCCCGATGACTGTTCACATTCCTAATTTAATTATTTACATAAAATTCCCCCAATCATGAAGAATAGGTGTCAACATTCCCCCCCTTAATCTGAAGGGATGTTAGTGAGTCCAAGCATCATTCCGAATCGTTCAAGCTTTTCCCTTCCAAGTGCTTTGGTGAAGATGTCTGCAATTTGCTCATTTGTGGAACAATGACGGAGATGGAT